>BMAF01000019.1:14748037-15010537 GCA_014132575.2 Gasterosteus nipponicus
ATAAACAGCAAGACAAAGCAATCTCAAGCTTAAATACTTAACGCCCGTCTCTTGGATCTGATTCCAATGAGGTTTTTCCATCCTGGTGAAAATGATGAATAATCTTCTTCTTGCAGTGGACAAAGGACTCGTCTCTGTCCTTGTCTTGCCGGGTATGACACGATTCATCATTGCATTCTGCTGCAGACACCAGAACGTTTGATTGGTATTAAAGGAACTGCACTCAGCGGGATTTAATTAAAAGACGCTTTCCAATTAATTTGGCCTGTCAGTCAAACCACGGCAGAGGATAATTCGAATAGAGACGATTTGAACCCCCTCTGCGCTCTGAGGTCCCTCGTGCTCACTCTGCATCGGGGGCGAACCGGCAGCGTCTTTCACCCAGAAACAAACAAAAGTGCGTGTCTGTCTCTGTCTCCGGCTAACTGCATCGCTTCTAACCGTCAGGTTACGCTCAGCCTCCTTGTCACGTGCACGGGCGCAAAAACGTGCCAGTCCGAGAATTGTGATGATGAGCTTGATGTCATAGAGTAACAGCTGGCCCTGTTTCAAGCAAGAGGAATGCCCGTCGTTTTAAGTAGAAATAACGACGATGCCCCGCGGTCCTCGTGAGCGTTACGCAACCCGAGCTGACTGGGCGCCTTTTCACAGATTACATCATTCAAATGCCGAGAGGAAACTTTCATGTATATTTCAGGACACATTCATCATTCACCAAAGGGAAGTTGGCTTCCTCCGTCGCTCCTGCTTCTTTCTACCTAACGAGACGTCTTCTCAGAGAAAGTCAGCGGAATTCCCTCATTGCAAACGGGGCCAACAACAGCGGCTGCCTTCAAAGACCCGTGTGTCTTCGTGGACGCACAGCAGCGACTCTACTCGCGCCCACGAAGCAGCAGCATCCGCACGAGCGCACAAGAGAAGTCCATTTGTGCAACTGCTGCTCGTTTTTTGTGGTTTCACGCTTGAGTTGAGAGACGGCGAGCGGCAGAGTCGTCCCCGAGGGCCCGACGCCACTGAACTCCATTCAGAGCCACGGAGGAACGACGGGAACAGGAGGCTGCTGAAGGCCTGTGGGGGGGTTGCTCACCACTGAGATCACAGGGAAATGTGATGCTGCACTGAAGGTGGAAAAGGAACTCGCAGATGTTCTGGTCTCTCTGCCACTCAAAGTGCTTTAAAACACCACACGTCATCATTCATGAACTGATTGCAGGGCTCCCGTACAGCCCAACAGCAACCTTATGTAAGGTATTTTCTGTTTTTTATATTGTTTAAAGCACATCCATTTTTCTGTTTTTTTTTATATTAATTCAAGTGTTCAAGGGTTCAATACAATTTAATTCATTTTATTTTGTATAGCACAAAATCAGGCTTTACAGTACGTACACATGTGGCATCCTCTGTCCCGAAAACCCTCACAGGACAGATGAAAATGAAAACCCTTCCATGGGGAAAAAAGGGAAGAAACCTCAGTGAGAAGGTCAGAGGAGGATCCGTCTCCCAGGATGGACGTTAATGGACATCATGTGTGCCTTGTAGAGCCACTGGGCGCCTCTTTTTATTCTCTGTGTCCACAAGCGTCATATATATTGTTAAGCACTAACATACACAACAACAAGAATCATAATAAAACATTCAACCTTCTGTGTTCCAAATGTCATAATGCAGATGCTGCGTAGTCAGATATGACTCCTCACACTGAAACAAACTGGAGCAATGCCTCCTCTCTGCGTTGCATGACACTCGATTGTTGTACGCAACTCGTTCATCGAAAATCATCTCTCTTTATTTCAATGTTATATCGCAGTAATATGAGTACATAAGGCATTAAACCCCTACGTGCATCACAGGGGATTCTGTAATCTGACCACTTTATTGTAGCCGTCACCGTTCACTATCTACTGCAAACGAGCAGGGAAAAGAAATGTTCCTCATGCAACATTGGGAGGATTTATATTGCGTCATAACCGCTCTCAACATGGAGACGACGGAGCAGCTAACCGTGCTAACCGTGCTAACGGTACAAACAGCGTTGCTGGAATTCATTTCAATGGTTATTTTTTTGTACGGACGAATCTTGTGGAACTAATCGCGCTGCCAGAGGAAGTGAGCAGAGCCCGTGTCTGGTCATTATCCATCACTGGCTTCACTACTCCTGAGTACTGAGGCTTCTCCAGCCTGCAGAAGAACATTCAGGAGAATTCAGAGGCTGTGAGCATGCAGAAGAAAAAGTCTGTGTATGAGCTTAAAAATGGTCTCAGTGTCAGCTGACGCACGCTTTAATAAAGGGAGAACGTGGTTGAAATGGGGCCAATGGCAGTAGATTCAGACACTGTTGTTGAACACGAGCTGTCAGTTCTACATGTATTTGACAGAAGGAGCAAACAGTTCCTAACCCCGGCCTATTTGCAGCTCTGCAACGTTCTGCTGCTACTTGGCTCTTAACGCTGGGGTAAGTAGATGAATCGGGCCGGGCTTCTCACCGTCATTATGTAGGCTCCTAGCAACTGTTTGAATCAGAGCTGTGTTGCTGGACAGATTAGAGAAGGATGAAGACAGGAGTGAGTGCCCCAGTGTCCCAACTCTCAGAGAGTCTCTGCACAGGCAGCAGCCTCCGACTTGAACAGGGAGGGGCTGCTTACCCGACCGTACACACACACCAAATCTGGTAACCGTCCATTGGCTGCAGTAAAAGACGCTGGCTTCCAGATGTAATCCAAGACGGGAGACAGTAAGACTGCCAAAGGTTTAAAATACCATTCCACAAACCAACGCCACAATGACTGCGTCCACTTCCTGTATCCGGTCCACGGTCGTATCAACGTTACTACAATGACTTTGTGACGCAAGTTCAGGCTTGTTGTGTTCTCTCCACAATGGCTGTTCATCTGGATTCATTTTGGTATTTTTGAGTTCATTGATGTGAGAAATGGGAAGAGAGGGGAAGAAATAGTCCAAAATACCCCTCTCATTTCCACCCAAACCTTATGGCATCTGACCACCATCCATCCATCCATCTTCAGCCGCTTATCCGGGGTCGGGTCGTGGGGCAACAGCTCCAGCAGGGGACCCTAAACTTCCCTTTCCCACATCTACCAGGTCTGACTGGGGATCCAAGGCGTTCCCAGGCCAGTGCAGAGATATAATCTCTCCACCTGGTCCTGGGTCTTCCCCGGGGCCTCTTCCAGCTGGCCGTGCCTGAACACCTCCCTAGGAGCGCCCAGGGGGCGCCCTCACCAGATGCCCAAACCACCTCAACTGGTGCAGAGATATAATCGCGAATGGCTGAGCTTCCACCCTATAAGGGAGACGCCAGCCACCGCCTGAGGTCACCCGTGACTCTAGTTCTTTTGTCATGACCACGGGTGCGGTAGGAACCAAGATTGACCGGTAGATCGAGAGCTTTGCCTTCCGGCTCACTCGCCGCCAACGGTGCAGTAAAAGCGAGTGCACATCGCTCTCTCCACCCAAACTCACACTCCATCTTCCCCTCACTGGTGAACAAGACCCCGAGGTACTTGAACTCCTTCACCTGGGGTAAGGACACATTCACCTATTCAAGCCAAGGACTCTCTTAACCAGATCAGAATAATTCCAGAACTTTCTTTGCAGGCGCACTCAGACTTGATGATGAACACAGACTCTTTTTCATTAGGAAAGCGATCAACCAATGCCTGTCTACCTGTCTGCCCTTCTCTTATGAATGATTCAATTCATTACGTCTGTGTCCCTCACACGGACCTCAGTGGCCGCCCATCGCGGCTTCTGCTGCTTTTTTCTGGGCATTTCTCTGCGCCATTAATTCCACCCTGGACCTCCGTCCATCGATTCTGACACAAAAGGAGGGGTGGTGGCCATCAATAACCCCTGCAGGCAGCCGAACAGAGCTCCTGGCGTACGTCTTTCTCCTGCGGATCACTCTAGAAAGGAGAGAGAAGACAGGTACAAAAAAAAGGAGAAAGGTGGGAACAAGACGGACAGCGAGCGGCATGCGACGCTGTGAGCGCAGCAGAGGTCTGGAGGCCCCCGCTTTGATACCGAGCTGCAGGGAAACAGGCAGAAAGGAGAAAGACAGAAGCAGAAGGGAGCGGACGGGAGTCGTGACCAAGCTAATTAGATCCAAATGCTCAGAACTATCCAACAAGTGCCCCAACGTCTGGCACATCTGAGAAAGGCTGTGCGCCGTCTGCACTCACAGAACAGTTAGCATGACAACGCTGCGAGGTCGTGGTGCTGCAGAGCGGTGGGGGGGGCAATTCTATTTTCTCCCTGTGAGCCCTTGAATAGCTGTGAGCTTGGCGATGCTTTGAGAAGCTTGTTTGTGGTGTTCTTTCGTGAACAGTGACGCTGCAGGGCAGCTGTGAGTAGCCTGGTCGCCAAACAGCGTCGGGAGCATCTAGAGTACGTGAAAATCACTCAACACTTTCCACTTTGTTTCAAACCAAAGCATTAGAAATTGGGAAATTAAACCAATTAAGCTTGAACAGTTTTAGGACGAGGGACTAGACATCAAATATCATTCTCATGGTCGCGTGTGTGTGGGTGTGTTTGGTTCAGTGTGGCGTTGAACAGTCCATGGCGCCGTTGGCGACAGAGCGCCGGTCTCCTGCCAAGTGTGGACCTTCAGAGAAGAGGGAGGGGAAGCTGTGGTGCTGCTCGGCACCAAGGGCCAGCAGAGGAAGCAGCCCGAGTACTCGTCTTTTTAATCTCTGTTTCTACCTCCGGGGACCTGCATGTTAATATTATTTTGTTCTCCGTACGCATCCAAAGTCACCTCTCGGAAAACAGCCGCCAATTACATTATGTCACGATGTTAATCTCCTACTGGGCCCCTTGTTGTGGAAGTAGAATAGTGCAAAAACAAGTGTCCTTGCTCAAGGCCACATACTGGCTCCTATGAACCTTTGACCTCTGGACTTTATAATCCACCCACTAATACCCCATAGCATGACAGTCATAGGCAGTAAAATCCCTCAAAAGTCGTTTGGCCGTATTATACGCCAAACAGCCTCAAGAGACGGCCTCCAGGGGCCCGGGACGCTCCATGGGGTCTCGGGCGTGGCCTTTAAGGAGACGTTGCACTGCACACAACAACGTAACATGCATTTGCGATATGACAGTTGCGGGTTCTACCCGACGCTTGTGCAAAGATACATCTATTTTTTACGTTACTAGACGGCTAACAAACGCAGCTGTGGCTGCTCACGAACTCCGCCCGCGGGCGATGCACTTACTGAACCATCGGGCGAGAAGTAAAGATGTTTAAACAACGAATGCGGTGGGCATCCAGTCAGAAACAGCTAGAGGAGCTAAAGGGAGCTACTGCCCCCCAGGGGTGGTTCAGCAGTGGTTCTCTGCACGAGACAACCGGCTGGTTCACAAGCCATGTTTCACTGTGACATTCACATAAATAATGGAACTTTAAAATGATTCATTTGTTTGAGGTTGTTGGGTACACTGACAGCAACGTAATTCAAATATTAAGAAGTGTGTTTTCTTTTTTCATTTCCACCTGAAGGTGCGACTTTACGAGATGGAAATAAGGCGTTTGTGTCAGAGCTCTGTGCTGCAGGACAGAAAGGACAAAAGGAAACACTGGTGTACAAAGTGTCAGCAGCGCTTCGTGTGAAACCTCCATAGTTCTCTCTAATCTTCAACCTCATCGCTAGATGTGGCCAAAACTACGCACCGGTAAAACAATGGACAGATGGTGTTATGTTGCCAAATCATTTAACTGTAACATGGAGGCAAAAGGGACATTAACAAAATGCTGCTTTTGACTTTGCTGCCACGAGGGTGGACTTTGTGTTATCGCGGCACTGATGTTCCAGCAGAACGGTGAATAATGTGCTGTAGTGCTCGTCCTGATTAAGAGACCACAGGTCACCCGCTTCATGTTTTTGCTTCATAATTCCTGTTAAGCAAAAGAACCATTTGCTGCACACTGTGAACCCAGCGAGGGAGTTTTGGAAGGTTAATCATCTTTCTTCTGCAACGCTCCAAGCAAACACTACAAGCCGTCACCACCAGGTGTCCCTTTAGTACAATTTGACCCTTTGGTACAATCTGCAAGGCGAACGAATAATTCCCAATCGTGGTGTTCAGTCTGGCAGCGGGAAGATCAGCCCTCAGCTCTTCAGCTGTGTCCAAAGCACCAACCGTGTCCCAACAACTGGACCATAAGGCTTTAGTACCCGATGCATGTAGGTCTGTCATGTCCTCAGCTGACCCATTGGACAGACAGGATGGTAAAAATGTCTTCCACATCCTTCACGTCATTCCGCTTTTCTACCACTCTCTTAGAGTATTCCAAATGGCTGCAACTGTAAGGTTCCCCCCATGGGGAACTACATCAGTGAAACACCCTGTGACACTTTCACTGACCCATTTCCAGCCTTGGATCTAATATAGTGTTTCATAACTGACTTACGATGTGTAGCATAACTGCTGGAGTAATAAACACAGCGACAGTGTCTTGCTGTGTGGGTGTTTGTAGCGGAAACTCAACGCCATGACAACCAACGGCCGTGGCAGTGGAAGACGTGGGTGTCCTCTGACCCCCGTTTCTCTAAGCTAACTGGCCCCTATGGTCCCGCAGAGGTGTGTTTACTCTGCACATACCTTCAACCGCACTGCTGATGACAAAGAGATCCGAGCCTTTCACACCGACTCTGGGCCGCGGCGTGCTGACGGCAGAGGAAGCATCAGCGAGCTACACGAGGGCCTGCACTGAAAAGATTGGATGTTTTCTCTGTAGAGCCTTGACATTCTTTACAGTGTGTGTGTTTGTGTGTGTGTGTGTGTGTGTGTGTGTGTGTGTGTGTGTGTGTGTGTGTGTGTGTGTGTGTGTGTGTGTGTGTGTGTGTGTGCGCGCGCGCTCTGGTTGCTTTGCATTGCAGCGCCTGGGGGCCCAGTATAAAAGCTCCCCACTAATGTTCAAACATGCCCAATCCTAAAGCTGACTAACCCAGCAGGGACGAGCAGAAAGTTTACTGAGAGGTGCTCCACTTTGCTATCTGAAACCCTGACCTAGTTATGAATGTTATGAGTTTAAAATATTAGCATTTTGTTGGATAACATGAATATCTTTCTATCATGTATAACAAATAAAAGCAAAAAAATGATGGGTGGAAATGATCTAATAGACTAATCATTTCACTAGATGTATATAATATCATACTGTACATGCTTGATACATGGAACACTAGTAGGGGTTAGTACAATTTTTAAATAGCGTTAGAGGTAGTACAGTATTATAACTATAAGGACCTATCTTACGGAGACAGCACAGGAATTTTAACAGATGCATTTTTCTTAAACTCTAATATCGGCTTGACGTTGAGGTTCAAAAACATTTGCTCATATCACTGCAGATTCAAAAGAAGAAAAGCCGAACAATTGTTGATTTAATCGCATTCACCAATTACAGATGCGAGTGGGCGGGGCGTGGCGGTGGGCGGGGCCTGGAGGTGGGTCATTTGCATGGCGGCAGAGGGGGGAGCGCGCGCGTGCTGTGCTGCGTCGCTGCGGGGGACGGAGAGCTGCCACGGTCGGTGAAGGTACATCTGAGCCCAGCGTTACATCCTCGGAGGCGCCACCCACGGACACGCAGGTACGAGCTCGCGTTAAGCCAACTTTGCTTCGCGCCTCGCGGGCGCCGAGTTGTTCCTTCCCCCCCGGCGCCGTTGGCAAGTTGTGTGTCGCCGGCGGTTCGGTGACTGTCAGACGCGCCCCGCACGCGAGCGGATGCCGGTGGTCGGCGTGCTAGCGCTGCTAGCTAGCATTAGCAGCCTCCGGGCGCCGGCCCCGGCATCGGTTACGTGGTGGCGTTAAACGTTCTGCGGGCGCGCGGAGGCTGTAATGCGGCGCTGCCTGTGCCCCCCCTCCCCGGTAGCCTCTCTGGCCGTTTCAGCGGGGACGCGTTCTCTGCCGGGTCGGTGGGCGCGTTGCCCCCCCAGCTAACGCGGGCTAGCCGGCGGGCTTAGCTTGTCCCGTAGCGGCACGCTTTGACCCACGGCTCGCTTCAGCTTCTTCCCTTCTCACTTTCGCGAATTATCTGATTATGAGTTCGGCCCCCGGTCGCTTGAATGAATATCATTATGAATACCATTCATTATATTGGTGGTGGTGTGTGAAATACTCTGAGACCTCGCTGTGCATCAAGTTATAACCATTTAATAATAAGATATTTGAGTCAACGTTTTGCTCTCGGTTGTAAACGTCCCACGCAGCAGCTGTTCCTTTCCCTTTTCTTTACGTGAGTCATGGGTGTGATTTATTTTTATATATATATATATTTATACAGATCGTCATTCTATCAGCAATACATCCGTGTCTGTTGTGAGTCACTGCAGGTGTGAGGTGTAACGTTGTGTGACGGAAGGATACAGCGACCCGGGGTCAGGAATCAGGAAACATTTATTACCATAATGTGTCAAACACACAAGGAACTTGACTTGCTGCGTAACAGCAGACGACAAGACACGAGGAATACAATAAAATATAATGCTATGGGTTAGTAGTATAAGGCTATGGGTTTAAATTAAAAATAAAGTGCACCAGCGAACAGAAAGTGACGCGTGAAAGTGAGGAAGTAACCGGTGGAATGATGATGATGGTGGAACCAACATGGTTGGCATTGACCTTTTTAAGAAAAATTCAGTCAGATTTTCTCAAACTGGAACCAGTTAGCTCACAGTGAGGAACTTACTGGTTGCCAGCTGGAGATCCCACATGTCTGTTTCTGAGGAATGTGCTCGATGCACTGAAATGGCTCTTTTGTCCAGAGGGAACATACAGCAACAGCTGCACTCCTCCTCAACAGGGTGTGTGTGTGTGTGTGTGTGTGTGCGCGCACATGTGTGTTTTGTGTCGGCCTGCATGCCAGCCCGGATTGCTGCATTTCTGGAACGCTGCTTGAATTATTGTGACTTGAACATACAGAACAAATTGCTGTAGTGGCAGAACCCGATCTCTCGTGGGGGAATGTAAGATGTTGTGCATGTCCTTTGCGCCGCCTCTTCTAGCTGAGCGCCTTAGGGTTCCCTCAAACCCCACGGGGGCAGGTCAGGGCACGTGGAGCTTTCTGAACGTATCCTGAGGATGTTGCAGCAGACTGGCCGTGGTGGCAGTGATTACTGTACTCGCCTGGTGTTAAAAGTTTGCGGCTAATACAGAGCCGACTGATCGGTTCATGTTGGCTTGTGCGTGGCGTGCGGCGACCATGTGCAGGTGTCTGATGCAAAGGGGCATGTCACACGTTAAAGCTCTGCTCTCAGTTTGGTGTTTGCGTGCGGGACCGGAAAACAGGATGTGGCTTCTCAGGCGCTGCCACCCCCCCCCCCTTTTTTTCACCTTGTGGTTTTCAACCTGTCGTTGCACTGCAGGTTGCCTGAGACCAGCTTCGTGCTTCCCTGTGGTGATGGAAACGGGCGTTAGTCATATTTTAAAGAGGTCTCCAGTCTCGCAGGAGTTTCAAACTCAAAGCCTGCAGCAGCAGTTTTAGGTTTGTTGGAGGCCAAGAATGAATCACAAGTTGTTTTGTGACACTGTGAGAATTTCCAGAGGATTTCCTTCCAGCGCCGCTGCACGTTGTGCCAAGTCTAATATCTGATTTGAGGCTTTGGCTGAACAAGCAGTTTGAATCCGTCGTGTACCGTTACTTCCCTTTGTTGCCAGCTGAGGTTCGATGTGTTTATGTGCCTCAGATTCTTCCGGTAGTCGCTGCGGTGCGAGCGTGGGCACGTGGGGGGGCAAAAATAAATAAATCCAGATTTTCTTGGGGGGGGCACCTTTTGTCCAATGGTAGGAGAAACGCCGCAGGGTGTCCAGGGGCTTCATGATTGGTAATCACTGTCAATAAAAGGACATTTCACAGTACGTAAACAATCGATGGTTGAATACGTCAGTTGTTGTGACCTGATGGCACATTTGAATACTAAGGAGGAGGCCGATGACTCAGGGCATCATTTGGGCTGTAATAATGTGCCCACTTACACAAGGAGCCTTTTCATTAAACCTCAGCTGTTAGAACAGCTTATCTCCAAAAGGCTTAAAGTGTATTAACACGTAAGCCTCCGGCATTCAACGTCCACCAGGAAAAATGTCCATTATTTGTCTTCATTGTGGTCCGGCGCGATCCCCTCCTGTTTTTATTAGATTAGTTGTGTAGTCAACTCTGTGTGTGTGTGTGTGTGTGTGTGTGTGTGTGTGTGTGTGTGTGTGTGTGTGTGTGTGTGTGTGTGTGTGTGTGTGTGTGTGTGTGTGTGTGTGTGTGTGTGTGTGGCTACTGTCCTGTTCACTTCATTTCCCCTCAAGTGTTCCTGCCCTCACTAAGCTGTTCTTTGCTCCTGTAACATCATGTAAGGTAGTTTTACCATAAGAGACCAGTTTCAGTTTGTCAATAAGAGGGGCTTTTTCTTTAAGGATTGATTCACTTCACAGTCCCCGCTCTCCTTATTTTATAACTTATTAATTTTGTAATGTCTCATCATTTCAGATAAGTAACCTGAAGCAGCTGGGTGGAGCTCCTTCTTTGCTCTGGTTTATTCAGGCACCAGAGCGCCGGGCTTTTATTGGGAAACGTGTTCCAGTTGAAAGTTGGTAAATGTCACACCTCTGCTGCCACTCTTTACGGTTTATGAAGGGAAATGACCTGAAAGCCACGTCCTTTATTCTGGCACGGTGCTGCTACCGCTACCAAAATGTACATCAATTAGGACCAAGTTCCACCTGAAGTGTTTAGGTTAATATTTAGATAACAATGGCCGTCATGCATCAAGCGTTTAGAAGTTTAGACTCATTTAAAATGAAATGAAATTCATCACCTGGTGAAAGTAGAGCGCAGACTGAAGACGCTGGATGTAAGAAGAACGCTGTGCTGCCGCAAACTGATTTTGTCAAGCACGACAATTAATGATGGGACACGACGCGCTCCTTGTTTCAACTGGACCGACGTCGAGCTGCATGTGTAGAAACCCGACATTTAACCTCGACAAAGACGAGAGAGCCGACTGCTCCCGCGCCACCTGTTGCTCTGCCTCCAGACGGATCCGCAGCCCTCCGATTCACAGCTGTTTGTTGTTCGTAACACGGGCAGAACTATGAACAATACAAACCGGGCTGTGGGCTGCAAAGCAGGTCCCTCAACTCTGATCCTGAAGCCTGCGTGTTGCCATTGGGATGATTAATGCTGAGTACTGGTCCTGAAACCTGGAGGTGCACAAGGTGCTGCGAGCAAAATAGAAAGTGTGTGTTTGTGTTCGGTTATTCCTGAGATAAGGTTCACGTGGCACTGAGAGTTGTCAGTGTTCCTGTTCTGTCGTTCTGTGTGCTGCTTGTTCCTCCTATGAAAACAAGCTGAAGTAGACCTTCAGGCACAAAGATCTCCGGCATGCGGACTGCGAGGCCCCGTAAGGAGGCCCCGTAAGGCCCTCGTAGGCGGCAGCACTGACTGGGGCACTCGATCTTGAAACCAAAGGCTCGGCCCGTAGAGGTCCGGTATCGTCTACTAGACCAATGTGACGGGATTAGCACTGATCGCTCTTAGCCTGCCCTCCATAAATCGGTTACCTTGACACGTCCCTCTCTGTGGTCGTATTGCCCGTTTTTGAAGAAATTACTTGAGCTGTGAGCCAAAGTATCAGGGTGCCTCTCACACGTGTTGCTGGCTTCATTTAGTCCGGACAACGGGGATAAATAATGTATTGTCTTCACACTGACGGGGAACTCGGGAAAGAGACCCTTTTGGCTCTTGTCATATTGCAGGGAAATCAAATTCCAGCCGCTGACAGATGTTGATGCAGCTGTTTCTGGTGTATATATTTATGGTCTATGGTGTCATGGATCTATAATAAACTGTAAATGGACCATGTGATGGACAGGTGAATGACTACAGAAGCCTGCTTTCAGTGGACATCTGATACTACAGGATATGGTGCCACCTATAAACATCACTTCCTCTCTGTACACTTTCCACAGGTGTTCCAGAAACCGATCATTTTGAAAGACATCTGAATGCTCACATCCAAAAACGGGGATTGGTTTGAGACGGCGGTATTTTTTGTTAATAAGAGAAGCTTTTTATGTTAAATTACAGAGTTCATGGTAGTTTAGTTACAGTGAGAAAAAACATGTATCAAAGTAGTTTTAAATGGCATCGTAGGCGTCTTATTCTGAATGGAACCATTGAGACTCTGCAGCCCCAACAAGCTGCTGCTCTTACTGTCGGACAGCAGCCACCTTTTGACCTTTTAGTCCAGGTATAACTAGGTCAGAAAAGGTGGTGGTTAGTTCGTTTGCCTCCTCACCTCAAACAAAGCGCACTGTGACGCTTTTAGCTGCTCTCAACTAGCTCCTAGCTGTGAAAGTTGCATTATTGATGATATGAAGCTACTGAAAACGATCGGTGCTCATGATTAATGGCGTTTTTCTCATCCTGAAGTCATCTTTGCAGTCAGGGTGACGGGAGCTTCTGTTAGCGCCGCCCGGCTGCTCTGCCCAGCCAGCGGTGGAGATCGCCTGATGCTCCCGCACGAGACTCGGGGCCCACGCACACATGGCGCCCTTTGTGTGTGCTGCGCTACGGACACGAACACGGCTCGGTGGAACACAAGTGGCATTGAGCGGAGGCGTAGGAGGAATTCCTCCACCCGCGGCCCCACTACGGAGCCGCGGCTGCTCGCAACAAGACCGCCACTCTGCCTCCTTCTCAAATACCAAACGCCCTCCTTAACTTTCCTACATCCCTGTTGCCTTTCTTTTCCCCTTGTATTGTTCTCGGCTGTCCCACCCTCCTTCCCAGCCCCGGCAGAGGCTCTGCGGGTTGTTTACTACGTCCCCTGACCCCTCCCCTTGTTGCCATTATCAGCAGTCTCGCTCTGCCTCCCTCCAGCAGAGGCCAGATGTGGCTCGGGGATAGTGGGGAGTCTGTAAATGAGCAAGTGTAAAACTCAGCAGGCCCAGCTGACGGGCCCAGAGGGCCCCCGGGGGCCAGCAGCTGGACGGACGGGACTCAGTGCTGTGGACTACTTGGAAACGAGCTGTGAACCCCTGTACTGGTATGTGAAGTGGACCGTAAGAGGGACGGGTAAAGAGCGCCAACGGTGCCGCGGGTGGCCATTGGGATGGTGGTGGTGTGCAGGGCTCCCCTTCTCCGCCCAGCCCCCCAACCGCGTGTCCATATTAGGGCGGAACTCCGCCAACCTCCCCTGGAGCTGAGCTCAACCCACACCCACCCCCAACACGCCCTGCTGACCCATTTGCTCCAGCGGAGCAGCCGGAGGGAGAAGCCGCCCCCGTGACCCCATTTGAAGGCCTGTTTTCCTGGCCAGTCCAAACGGCTCGTGGGTTTTAGAAATGGAGGCAGAAGGCCGACGTTGTTTTCTTTGAAAGCGGCTGCCTGGTGTGTTTGACTGCTGATCACTCAAGTGTGCATACGTCCCTTCAGATTCACAGTTTATTGTACAAGCACCAGTAGCCCTGCAGTATCTTGCCAATATTGATGTTGAGATAAAATAAGAGTATTCTTTATTAGTCAGGCAGCAGGGAAATTCACAGGATTACAGCAGCAAAGCTTAAGGTGCAAAAGACAAGAAATGACATCAAAAACTGTTATTATAAATAAGCTGTAATAAAAACAAGAATCCACAATCACTTTAAATATTATGTATAAAGACAGCTATTATATACAGGCTGTGCAATAACCGTTAGCATGCGATTAATATGGGCAAGATTAATGCGATAAAATATTTTAACGCAACTACTTCGGTCCAGAAGTTGACCCCGGAAACAAGACCGCTGCAGTCAGACAGGAAAGAGCGAGACGGTAGTGAAGAGAACTTTTGCATTGGACGTAAAACAAACAGAATTCCTCCGCGGGTCAAACAGAAGGGGGACGTGTGCCAAATGGACCACTTCATGCACCGCTAGGCTAAGCTAGGCTACGCTAGCTGCTAGGCTACTTCCATCTCAACGGTGTCTAAAATACACGCTTTCTAAAGTTATTACTCATTCCTTGTAAGAATTAGTCTTAAAAAGAATAACAAACTTTTAACTGTGATTAATTACTTCATTTTTAAAAATCTATTGACAGCCCTATTTTACATTGCACATATTTTTGTTTTTTTGTGGATATTAAGGTATTTGGTAAACGATAATCTGAACATACCTTCTTCTTAATATTTTGACATAATTATTATTGTCAGGAAATTTGAAATCCTAATTTCGGTAATATTAATCAGCAAAGCAGAGATTGTCATTTATAATGGTGCTTTGAATGAATAAATAAACAAAATGATTCAACCCTCAGTGCACATTAGGTTTATTAGCAAAATGTATATTTTTTCAGCTGTTTGCAATAAAAAAATTATACAACTGTAGTTAAATGAAACTAATATTTTAATATTTTTTTATCCAAATTGATGAAAGCCAGGTCATGTGTGTAGATATTCAATGGCCACTCTATCAGAGTGTGTTGGCGCTCATGAACTAGACTAATTACCTATAGTGACAGCAGCCTGTAGCGCGCCAGCTAAACAATCACTTTGTTCTTGCCACTCATTTTCTTAGAGGTTCCCAAACACAAAGTTATTTTGGGTCGTTTGGTGTTGATCCTGGTTTCCTTTGGTTTATACAAAGTCCCTCCCAGAGGAAACGGGTTGACTTTGGAGTGCGGCTTTAGTACACCAACATTTTAGGCCGAGAGCAGATTCACCGGTGTAACTGTGACTTAATCACACGTGATTGGGATCAGCGTTAAAACTATTAAGCTATTTGTTCAGTGTCCCAGTGATCAATGACTCGCTGCTCCTCGCCGTCTATCGTAGGTCTTCACGACTGGCAGAAATCTGCAGTCACTTCATCTAACTTTTAGTTGGATTCATTGGTTACTCTTTTGTAGTAAACATCCTTTTGTAAAAACGCTCTCGTAGAAGGTGATCATGAACCATGTGATCCTCAGCCTGAATAAAGGCTGCATGGATAAAATACTGTCATACGTCGTTCTTTCTAGTTCAATAATTCATGCACTCTGTCATTTTCTTGGCACATGGGCAAATATAATTCCTCTCTATCTCCCCTTTATGACCCACATGTCTCTCTGGGTATTGTCCTTCTTTTGCTGTGTAGGTTTGTGCCAATAACAGACCTCAGGTCAGTCAGTACAGTCTCTCCCGTCTGAGCCACTGAAGCTCCTCAGTCCTTCAGAGTGGTCCTAGTGGCCCCCCGCCAGTCAGGTGAGGAAGTTCCAGGTCTTTAAAAGTTCCCGTACTGGTTCCGTGTCTTAATGTGGGATGTGCAGTGAGTTAAGTCTTTGTGTAGCCATCTCCCTTAGATGATCTTTGGTTTGTCTTCATGTTGTCATTGTAGCATGGACACCGATGAACCACAGACCGGACGTCCCAGGCACAGGTGTCTCTATAGTGGGCGTGCTGGACTTCTGTTGAATCAGGCTGATCCCTTTTTAAGGAGGTGGCTTTTATGCAGACACTTATTTTACTCTGTATATTTGTATACAGTGTTTTATAATTAGTTTGTAGGTTTTCACTTTGACATGAAGGAAACTTTCTGCCAAAAAGCTGTTGTGTTGAGATTTCATGTAAAAGAGTCACAAAACAAAACAGGTGAATTAGGGCTGTGCCGTATGGCCAAAAATCCATAACACGTAATTCATAAAGATCCTGCCCGGTATCCGTTGTGTCGTGGTGTTTTACCCTGTTAAAGAGAGTTTGTTGTTGTGACATGACTCAATCTCAACACACGTAAGACAAGTAGCTCCGACCGCTGGCCCGCTCCTTCATGACGTGGACAAATAAATAAATAAATTGTGCCGCCTGCCGAAGAGCCGCGTCAGTTGTCACGGCGCAACACCGGTATGAACGGTACGTGAGAACTTCATACCGAACGGAGGTGTTATAGCGCTCTCAACCGGTACAGCGCCCAGCCTCTGAAAGGCTCGTCCATTAGGCTTCTAGTGGCAGGTGAGCTGCTCGATATGGAGTTGAAGTATTACTCAGGATTATTTCGTAATTGTGGGGACAAAATACCTCAACTTTCATCATTCTATATGCAGAATGCTGTGCAGACATATTGCGTGGAGAGGGACTGTACTGTTTTACAAGCCTTGTCATGGAGATGAGGGTCTCACAAAGCTCCACCTGCACTTTCCAGTTCACCTGAGCATCAGTTGTGATTTAAAGGTTTGAGTGTGGTGAGTTGTAGCTTCCTCTGTTTCTCATGTGTTATTCTTTTAAGGGTTGTATGAATCCATCTCACAGAAGTGTAGGAGCATGTTGAAATCCTAAGTGAAGGAGGTCACCTGTCGAAAGAATGAATCTTACTGGTAAGACGTTGATCCCCCCCAGAGCTCACTGGTGGGCTCTGGATCCGTCATCCATTCGTCAGCTGTTGCCGTGCACAATGGAAGAAAGGGAGCTGTCACATTGGAGAGTTGTGCGTTCATTTACTCCCAGGATGGCGGTGGGCTTCCAGCCCATTGAACCTCCATTGAGTGGTAACCCCTGTTTGAACCCTGGAGGGGGTCTGCAGGAGCCAGATGTGTCCCCTCCTACGCCTGTCGCTCCCATCCTTTACTTTCTTTTGATGAAATCTGGAGCAGTCTGTTAAGACTCCTCTTATACCTCATGGAGGCATAGGCTCACAGATCCCCAGTGTGTAAATGTGTGTTTTCTGGTGGTGCAGATGATGCTCATCCATGTAAATAATTGACTCCGGGTCGAGTCCTGGATGTCTGTCACGCCATCCCGGGTTTGTGTCCACGTCTCCCGTCTGCAGCCTCACGGAGGAAAATGTTTATAGTCTTAAACCGTTTTTAGTACGTCTATTTTTGAAGGAGTCGTACAGTGTGGAGAGAAGACGGTGGCCTACCTGATGGTGGATGAAGATTAGAGAGCACTGGTAAAGAGAACAAAGGCAATGTGTCATGAGCTCAAACACAGATGTGGTCCTCACTTCACCAAAGGCCCTGCTTCCTGTCTACGGGATGCTTCTCTTATTTGTAGCACAGGCTTAATCTGAATTACGGCTCATTTGAATTGCGGAAACTCAAAAGTGGCGTTAACAAAATAAGTGGGTCACGGGCTGTTCTTCCCCTCCGGGCCAGAAGCCGTTTTTTTCACGGCGATCCAAAGACTTTAGTTGAGCTGTATGCATCTAAAAGTCAGGAGCCATGGTTGGGTTTGGTTCATCTCCAGATGCAAATGTTCTGGATGGCGGTTTTTGGATTCCAGAGGTGCAGACGCAGTCCCTTGTGCTCCCATGTGAATGGACATGTGAATGTATGGCCGGTGGCAGCAGCTGTGAGCGCGTCTGGTGAACAGTGGCAGCCTGTGTTGGCTTTACGTCGGCACCATCGCTCCGTACCGAGTCACCAGTAACGTCAGTAGCTGAGTGCGTGATAGTTAACATGGGCCTCGTGCAGGAACATTTAGCCAAGATAATGTCCTCTATTCTTTGTGAGGAAATGAGTGATGGAAACCCTGCGATGGTCCGTGGAACGCAGTGCACTCTGGGATATGGTGTTGTGTGAACACGGTCACTGGCACGGAGTCTCGCCTGCGTCCTTGTAAATGTAAATCACGCTCCTCAAAGACCCCTACTTCTGTTCTACTGTCTGCAGTCTGCGCTACCAGCCAGGCTCATTCTGCCATATCTGCCACCGGGCAAAGGCCATTTGGCATCGTGGCGTAGAAAATATGACCTGTGCTTATGTAACAACTTTAGTTGGTTGTTTTTAATAAATTATAGAACAAGAAAATGGGCAAACCTTGACATTTAACTGCTCTCTCACCTGTTGTCATTATGAAGGGCACACAAAGCACACTGGCATGTGTAGGTCTGTATTCATAGAGAATAACTGAAATACATTTAACATCTCAAACGGAGTGAACAATGGATCACGATCGGCCCCCAGCAGGTGAAGCGCCTTGACAGCAGCGTACTCATATATTACCTGACAAACGTTAAAGCATTTATTATTTATTATTTTCAGTGAAACCGTTTGGCATCAAACGTAAGAGGTGTTCCCTTTCAAAACTCGCCCATTGTGTAAAATATGAATAATTTAGTTTATTCTCATGTTTGCTCTTGTCAGAGCCTCGGGGAGCCGAAGCGGGGTGCCGACCCTTGACCTTTTCCCTTCAGGAGGAGGTCATGGTCCGTTTGAATGCAGGTTTCTTTGGCTCCGAGCCGGGTGGGACAGCTTCCATCACACACCTTCCCTTTTCTGTAAAGGGCAAAGCGTGTGTGTGTGTGTGTGTGTGTGTGTGTGTGTGTGTGTGTGTGTGTGTGTGTGTGTGTGTGTGTGTGTGTGTGTGTGTGTGTGTGTGTGTGTGTGTGTGTGTGTGTGGACACTTGATTGTGTGCCGTTCGGCGTGACGTGGTGTCCTCGAGCTTCTGGCTGTGTTTGTGAGCGTTGTGAAGGACCTCCGGGTGAGCAGCCACCTTCACGCATGAATGAGGGTTTTCACCTTCGCCTTTGTTTTGTGAAGCCGGTACGGACTGAGTGTCGCTCACGTGAAACTGCCACCACAGTGTGACCACAAAAGAGACCGCGTACCTTCGACAGGGCACCGGGCCGCAGATAAAGAAAGAAAAATGTTTTCATTTGACTTTTATTTTTCTGAAAAATATTTTATTTTGAAAATGAATCTCGTCACCGAAGCGTTTTTCTGGCCTTCCGCAGCGACTAACCCCCCCCTGTATGATGGTGCTAGAGAACAAATGTAATTTAATTATAACAACGGTAAAACCCTGGTGCCCAGGCTGCCCAATGACGGAATGAACACAGCGATCCGGAGCAGGAAGTCAAGTGTCTCCTTCCCAATGTTTGGGTTTCGGAAAGCTCTCGAGGGAGGCCTCACTCCTTCGTTCTCGTCCCGGCCGGAAACGAAGAATCAAAAGAGTCAGCTTGCGTAGATTCAAAAAATCTAAAAGTATTTAATAACTAAACAACATTATAAGGAATGCAGTTACAAAGTGAAATACAAAACAAACAGTAAAATATTTCGCGAAATAGAGAATCCTCTGAGCAAGTCTAAAGCGACTCATCAAAGCGGCTGCAGGAGAATTCTAACGGTCCTTTCCCCGCTTTGGTCCTTTGAAAACTCTTGAGGTGTGTCTTCTCTTCAGAGTGTCCCCTCCTGGACTGTCCCCTTCACGTCGATGTGTGAAGCTGCAGCTGCAACCTGAAACCTCCTTTGTCCATCTGTCGCTCACATTCCAATGCACTCAATGTAGATACAGTCGGCTTTATGCCTCAATGAGTGAATTCAACAAAGCATGCATAGTTTGTCTTCATCTTTTAACTAGTACACCTTCATTACAACACATTGTGACAGAATGTTAATGTGTACAGTGTTGAAATTGCATTCCCTTCATCTAACATCTGGCTTAAATCCCTAACACCAACAACCGGTAGAGAGCCGGCGGCCCTGATGTGTGAGGGGATGATGCGTCATGGCGTCACCCACGAGCGCTTAGTCTGGGCAGCTGCATCACAATCTCCACAGTGGACGGTTGAGGATAAATCTACCCTGTTGTTTGGCCCGATGCTATTATTCTATTATTCTAATATTCTATTATGTTGTTATGCGTTTTTGTGTGACGTCTCTGGAAAATTCCTTTCTGGCTTTTGATTGACGTTTCCGGAAAAAACATGTTTATTTCTTTAGTGGCGTGCGTGCATAGCCCCTCCCCCGGGTGACTCCCATGGCTCGCCGAGGCTGAAGGGATGGACGGACGGTCTAAATGAGTCGAGTCGAGCGTCGCTGACAGCCGTTTGTCTTGCTGTCACAGGGACACAAACCCCCCCCAGACAATGAGTCGCGTGTCACTGAAAGAGGAAGCCGGAGAAGGGAAAGCCGGCGAGGAAGGTTCCGTGCAAAGAAAGGGAGAAGTTGGCTGTGTGGCGGCGGAGTCTGTCGGTCTACATGGCGTTTCGGCATGTGTGACGTGACGTGACTGTCTGAGTCCGCCCACGTTTCAGGCCACGGGCACTCGCCACACGCCAGCGGGCCCTCAAGAGCAGAGGGGCCTCATCCCGCCTGCTCGTCACGCATCACGCCGTTTTAGTCCCGCTGACCTCCACTGAACACGCAGCAGACATGACCTGCTGGTCCACGTCCCGGTCTAACCGTTGAGTTCGGTTGTGTGGAGGCCGGTGTGTGTGTGCCTGCTGGATGCCTGTGTGGAGAGGAAGGGGCTTGAAGTCGGTGCTGTGTACCTGTCCGACAGGTGACGTTTTAACGGGCTGTCAGAAAAACAGATGGTTTTTCTGTTTATTTTGGCTCCGTCCAAACCGATTTAACACAAATTCTTCTCCCTCATTTCAGTGAAGAGAAAACGGATGATATAGACGGCGACCTGAGCTCCTCCACCAGAGAAGGTGATACCACACACACACACACTGTACAGAGAGTTTGTTGGACTAGTGTAGTCATGTTGGAGAGAGACCACATAGTCACAGTGGTTTACACGATGGGGATCAGCCTGGACTCGTCGTGTAAGAGAAACTTCCCCCTGTGGGTCTGTTTGTACTCTGGTTTCCTCCACACGCTGCTAGAGCTGCATAAAAGTTAAGCCGTACAAATGACAATAGAAAAGCTTGTGCCAAAGGGAAATAATGGTGAATTTCTAAAGCGCTTCATGAAGTTATTAGACAAGAGACTGCTGTTCACATCAGATAAGTGTTTGTCCAACTCTCTGTCCACGCTGCTCATGAAAGACCCTCATTGACCCGGCATCGATGCGGAGTGGATTCCACGGTTTAAACGGTTTGAGCTGCTCCAGTGAGGTTGACGGAGGACGCTTGTGGCACTGCAGTACGAGGAGCACTGATGGACCCCCTTTGGTCCTTCTCTTCTTCTCTGTGAGGACGAGAACTCCCTTCTTGTAAATAAGGCCTCAAAGAGAAAGATGTGCTGCGATGCCCATGCAGCACGGCCCCCCCTTGACCGGGAACGCGGGTCGATTTAACGCACGCCACGGTGCATTAAGAGGAAAGTTCCCTCCCCTCCAGCCCAGGACATCTAGTGAAAGAGGAAGCGAGCAGGCAAGGAAATTCCCAGAGCGCTTTACCGTTCGGTGTGGTTTGAAGAGTGAAGACCGGCCGGAGTCATGTGACCGAGCGCGTTGTCCTCAGGCTCACATCGCTGCTAGAATTAACAACCTTCATTTTGTGTGTGCGCTCTCTCGCGTTCTCGCGCTTTTCCTGTTGAGTCAGTGTTTGAGTCCCCTAAAAGAATTCAACGAAGCATCCATTCCATCTCCTGACCTGTGCACCGCCAAGGGGGCTGTGGTCACCTGACCCGTCGCTGTGGTCACCTGACCCGTCGATCCGGAGCTGCTCAGAGGCCGTGTTCATTCAGTCACACATTACTGCAGGTTGTGCCGTTATCGCCCAGAAAACATTGTACCCACGATGTTTTCACAACAACAAATCTATATTTCATATGAATTATTATTAGCTGTTTAGCTGTAAGCAGGCACGGTATTTTCAACCCTAAAATATTCATTTGATTTCCTTATTTGAATTTGACGAGGAAAAGTAACTTGATGATCCTTTTGAGAAAAAAATCACAATCAAGATGTGCTTGATGTTCTTTTGTGTATATATATAAGTATATATAAAATAAATATCTACTCCAAGTACAGTGCGTTTACACAGAGCCAATTCTACTGATGGTTCCACGATGACCAGGAGGAGGATGAGGACGACTTTCTTCTACTGTGCGTTTCTCAGACGTCACGTAGTGTGAATATAGAGCGCAGCCTGGTTTCGTTTCCTCTCCAGCTGATGAGGAAGAAGGAATGCTGCTGGTGGAGCTGGTTTGTTCACTGTGCATCTGTAGTGGAAGGTTCAGTCGTTGATGATTTCTGGTAGACTTTGTGTACCAGTTTGAGTGACATGCGTGCATCACGTGCGCTACTCTTATGACCCAAACCCTCAATGAGTTCTGCAGAGGAACTTGTTGTAGCCGCAGGCCACCCTTCTTCCCCAGGGAGAAGTGTGGGCCGACGCGAGTCATTTCAGCGCAGCTCGGAGTGGAAGGTGCAGCAGCGCTGCCCCCTTCTGGTGCAACGTTGCCTTCCAGCCGCCGGATTCAGGTCAGTATCAACGCCATGAGGCAGATCTCTGTTACCGTGGGAACGCGGCTCGCATGGATCCATGCGCGGCGGTAGATGAGGAATGAAGGGCTGCAGCGCGGCGGCGGTGTGATCATCATGTGCACGCTGCAGCACACAGTCTCCTCTGTTCCCCGCTTCACGCTGCCACTCGTGAGGGTGCGAAGAGGACGCCCCCCCTTATGGCTTCTTCATACACTATGATCGGTACCGTCAGGGGCTTTTATGGGATAACAACTGAAACTTTTACGGACAAAAGGTCCAATGTTGATGCTTTTTTTCTTTTCTCAAACCGTTTGAACCCATCAAAGGGACGATGCCACGAGGAGCCTGCGGCCTGCTGTCATCACGGGGACACCGTTCCCTCTCAAACTGCTACCTAGCGCTTCATGGGGCCTACCGGCCACTTTTCACAAGTACAAAGGAGCAGGGAACTTGGATCAGAACCTCAGGAGCTTTGTGCAGCGACGGTGGGAGGAGGTCGTGCTTTGTCTTCACTGACCATGAAACAATTATTGTTCACTAAATCCTCCTCAGCAGACATGCTGCTTCTGACAGCTACTGGAGCTTCCTGGGCTTACTGATCAGTCACAACGTTTGTTTGTTCTGGAGCAAAAAGCTTCACAGCGGCTGAATGCTGCTGCTGCTGCTGCTGCTTCTTCTTGAGTTTGGCTTTTGTAGGAATCTCAAAAGCCCCGGAGTATTAAATGACGAGGTCTGCAGCACTAAACACTGCAGGGATTGAAGCTCTTTAACTAGAAGTCTTTTTTTTCCCCACTAGGAACAACTTGTGCGAGTGCTCCAGGATGACACACGCACACACACACACACACACACGTATTGAATATCCTTTTCCTGCTGCCTTGTTTTTCACTGCTCTATTCTACCACCAGGTTTGCTGGGATGGGTAACCTGCTAAAAGTCCTAACAAGGGATATAGAGAACTATCCCCACTTTTTCCTGGACTTTGAAAGTAAGTCTGTGAAAGTGGGAGAGAGATGGTGGAGATGGTGGAGATGGGTGGTGGAGATGGGTGGGGGGTAACCAGCTCAGCTGTTTCCTTTCTGTCAGCAGGTTTCTGCTCCTGACGACCTCGAAGGAGTCGGCTTCTGCTCCTCTTTTTTCCTCCCTGCCCCTCCCTCGTCTGCTCTCACTCGGCCACGACCTCCTGACCTCTGATCTGCAGTCTTTGTTCAGTAACTTATTGATGAGTTTAACATCACGTATGCTTCCTTTCCTTTCTTCCTTCCTTCCTTCCTTCTTTCCTTCTGATTTTCCTCTCTTGCAGAAGCCAAATGGGGAATCTGTTAAAAGTGCTCACTTGCACAGAGCTCGAGCAGGGGCCAAACTTTTTCCTTGACTTTGAAAGTGAGCACAGCTTCTACCTGTCCCCCCCCCTAATCCTCTGACAGGTCAGGGGTCAGCCGATTCCACTATTGAACTGCCTCCTGCATGCATGTATTGTACGTCTTGATTAATCCCTCACTTCATAATGAAGAATGGAGCTGACCCTTGACCTTTGCCGTCCGCGTTCACTAAGCCGCCTGCATGCGTGTCCCTGTATGTGCACCGTTAGAAGGACCTTCTGCATCCGTGTCGCCGTCATTGGGTCCGGTACGCAGTGTTTGGTCTCCGTTAAGCATTGTTTCCCTTCCTGCCAGCTTCATTATGTAATCAGCTTCCACACGTGCGGGATGGACAACATCCCCCACAATGCATCACTGAGTAGTGCTTCCTAATGCTCACAGAGCGAACACGTCGCCTCTTCCTGAAGCGCGCGGCGCCTCTCACAATGTGGCCGAGCTCCTCTCTGTGTGCTCGTGGTGGGCGGAGCTCGTTACCCTTAAACTCTGTTACGTTTCTCGTATTTACGCCCTCGCTCGGATTGCCACAATATCTATCAGAGGAGGTGTGTGCTCAACACTGAAGCAAACCGACCAAATCCCCGAGGCACCGGCCCTGTGCTCGGCAGACGGGAGTCATGGAGACGACTGCTGTCTCTGCGCAGGCTGCAGACACGCACAGTCAGATCTGCTTTCATTGACGCAGCGTTATTACGGCGCCCGCTGTCACTTCCATCGCGAACACTGAAGCTGGTAGATGAAGTCAAACAATGCTTTCAGCTTTCAACCCAGTGTGACGAGTCGGATCGACGCCTTTTCTAATCGTGTTACTGTGTCACTTTTCAACCTGGAAAGGGTGAATTCAGAATGCTGACTCGACTCGACGTGAAAAGGCGATGATCGCTTCTGACCGCTGCGGTAGCTTAGCCAACCGTTGTCCTGCTGGCCACGAGCTTCTGTATCAGACACACATTTGCACCTTCTGTGTGTCAGACGCCCAGCCGACAGACGGAGAGCGTGAGGTGTGGAACCAGGTGAACGCCGTCCTCCAGGACTCGGAGAACATCCTGTTGGGCCTGCAGGCGTACAAAGGAGCCGGCCAGGAGATCAGAGATGTGAGAGGCGCACACACACACACACACACACACACAAGAAACACTGTGTTCTTTCTCTTCAAAATGTGACGACGTGTCCGATCTGACTGTAGAGGACAGACGGTCCGGTACAAGGTGGCGGTGCAGGATGTTTCTGATGCCTTCTGCTCGCCAAATGTTGTTGGTGGTTAAAGGTCACTAATGTTTTTGAGCATAACTCCAGAATGTCTATCATGGGAATCGAATCAATGACAGACATGTAAACTGCTGCATGACAGAGCGATACAAGCAGCCGGTGTTGATTGTATTTGTTTGTTTCCAGGCGATTCAAAACCCCAACGACTTCACGCTGCAGGAGCGAGCCTGGAACTCCGTCTGCCCGCTGGTCATCAAGCTCAAGAAGTTCTACAGTTTCTCTCTGCGACTCGGTACGCTCACAGCGGAGAAGCAGGTCCCAAGCAAAGCTTTGTTACTTTCATCTGTAGTAAAACGTCCCCCTGCTCGAGTGAACGATACGTGGACCTGATGAAACAAAATCGTTTGACTTTGAAAGCAAGTTTTGGTTTATTTGCTGCTTTTCCGTAGAATCTGTTAAATTCTGAAGGTTTTTGCGTTGTGTGTTCAGAGGAGGCTCTGCAGAGCCTGCTGGAGTGCCTGACGTGTCCGCTCCTCACGCCCACCCAGCACCTGGAGCGGGAGCAGGCCCTGGCCAAGCAGTTCGCTGAGATCCTCCACTTCACGCTGCGCTTCGACGAACTCAAGGTCTGCTGCCAGCGCAAAAGTCCCCCGTCCCCGCCGAAGGTGTCCCCGTCCCCGCGCTGACTCTCTTTCTCCTCAGATGAGAATTCCCGCCATCCAGAATGACTTCAGCTACTACAGAAGAACGATCAGCCGGAACCGGATCAACAACATGAACGTGAGTCGTCCAACGGGATCTACTCGCGTCTGCTGCGGTCGCTCTGTGTTACTGTTACTGTGTGTGTGTGTGTGTGTGTGTAGTAACGATGATGCCCTGTTTGTGGTGTGTGTGTCCCTGCAGCTGGACATTGAGAAGGAAGTGAACAACGAGATGGCCAACCGGATGTCTCTGTTCTACGCAGAAGCCACGCCCATGCTGAAGACGCTCAGCAACGCCACCACAAACTTTGTGACGGAGGTGAGAGTCTGGCGCCTTCTGTACAGCTTCAGGGAAACGTCGCATCCACTGTCCAGTCCAGGGAGACTAAATGACCCCCTGTGTGTGTGTGTGTGTGTAGAACAAGAGTCTTCCCCTGGAGAACACGACCGACTGTCTGAGCACCATGGCCAGCGTGTGCAAAGTCATGCTGGAGACGCCGTGAGTGATCGCGCCTTCGCCTCGTTCCCTTTCAGAGGAGAGGAACTCGTTTGTAAATGAGACGCACTTTGACCCAAAGCACGACCCGTTGAGTTTTGTTTTGTCCCACTTTTAAGTGAGGTGAGAGGTCACGCACGCAGCCGTGAAGCGGCAGCATTGAGCGCGGAGGACACGAATGTCTTGGACCTGCATCTGTCTGATTCCCTGTACAACCTTCTGCTCCCGTGTGTTCAGGGAATATTCCAGTCGCTTCAGCAGCGAGGACACGCTCCTGTTTTGCATGAGGGTCATGGTGGGAGTCATCATTCTTTACGACCACGTCCACCCCAACGGTGCCTTCAACAAGTCCTCAAAGATAGACGTAAGAGGCTGTCCACCACACACACACACATCTGTGTAGCAGCATCACTGTGTAGTGTGTGTGTGTGTGATGCCGCTCTGCTCTTTCCTCCTCAGATGAAAGGCTGCATAAAGGTCCTGAAGGAGCAGCCAGCAGACATCGTAGAAGGCCTCCTGAATGCCCTCAGGTAGGTTCATGCTCGCGCCTTTATTAAATACCAGTAATCTAAAGACGGAAGGAGCGACGGTCTTCAGTCTGTGTGATCGTAGCATTGCCCCCGTCGCCATAGTAGAGTGTCCTCCTCCTGTCAGCTTGGAAATGCTCCCTTTTAGCTTCTGAGGAAGCAGCTGAACCTGGAGACCTTCTCCCTGTCTCCATGCCGCCCCATCGTCACCACACAACCTTCAGGTTCCCAGATGTGGGTCCGGCCCTCAGGGCTGATGGCTGCTGCGGATCCTCAGATAACATTCGCCATTGTTTCTCCTCAGATTCACCACGAAGCACCTGAACGACGAGTCCACGCCCAAGAACATCCGGGCCATGCTCCAGTAGAATCTGCTCCTTTTTTATCCGTATGAAGAGGTTCAATGCTCTGACCTCAAAGAAGATGTACATGTTTACGTTATTTAAAAAGACTGGATGTTAATACTGGCGTGTATTTGCATAGCGGAGCATCTTCCCTCTGAAATGACCACCTGAATGGCCTACTGATCACAGACGATGGATCCCTGTCGGCCTCACGTACCCGAGCTTCTCCCTGGATCTTCTCAATCTTTTTATGACAATGGAATTAGTTTAGTCTGCAGCTCTTGGTTTGTGGAGCTGAAGTGAATTAGTTTTTCAAAGCGTGTAACGGCAACGGTTCATACCAGCGCGTGCCGGTCGGTTTGATGTGCGCCGCGCTGAAAGCACTCAGGTTGTTTCCTGTTTTTATAGCCGGCTGTTGCGTTGCTCTGCTTCGTTTTCTTCACGCTCCTGTTGAAATCTGCATCCACTGTGAAGAGGAAAGTGACTTTGCACACCCGGTCAGATCCAGTATTGAAAAGGCTGCGATGATGAAACAGGAAGTCAAATCTCCCACCGGACGTTTTATTTAACCGCTCCTCCATGTGGCCAAACAGGCAACGTTTTAAGTGACTTTTGTATGAAAAACTCTCTCAAAGAAAAGCCCCAAAAAGAATAATGTTGTCCCCAATAAATTATATAAGCTTAAGTGAACTACTTTTTTTAATGTTATTTAAAGTTCGGCTAGTTTGACTCCTCTCCTCTGGTGAGACCAGTGGAACCGGCTCCATCTTTTTATATCGAACGCTGACATTGTTTTAAACCATGTTTCAGTTTTGTCCATCAAACTACTGCTAGAATTGAAGGTTCCTTCTCACTGTGTGAGAGGCGTTCCCTGGTGGTAGCCGGCGTGGGAACCGGCACGTGGACGGTCCTGGGCTCCTCACACCTCCACGTGCTCCCCCGGTCGACACCCGTGAGCGCCGTGCACCGCCGCCGCCGCTGCGGAAACCTGGTATTATGACGGTAAATATGACGTCACCACGGCCCTGCGACCGTGAGGCGCGGAGACCAGAGTGGCCTCGAAGCGTCGCAGGTAGAAACCTGGTCGGCCATTATGTTTCCTCCATCAGCGCGCAGGCAGGGCTCCGTGCACGCCGTCCAGTTACTCGCGTGAGGGACGCTGATGAAAGAAATGCTGGTGACTGAAGTGCACAAAGCTTCACTCTCTGCACATGTTGCTGCTGGGCGCTAAAGGCCAGATGTTACGAATACTGAGACACAATCCGCTGTTTATCTCAAACTGACGCTTATTGTTTTCGTATTTCTTGAGTTGAGACTCCATGTGGATAATAAATAGTGGCTTTTGGCTTTGTTTTTGTATGTATGGGGCGTTTGGATTGGGTAATAAAATGGGTACATTTCTTATACAGAATGGGTTTCTGATTGTAGCATGTGATATCTAGCTAGTAGCCAGATGTTACAGTAAAAGTACTCCACTACAGGTAAAGGTCAGCCTTGTATGATCACGTCAATCAAGTTTTGTAAAATTAAAAAAAGACTCAAACAATTAGAGGAAGAGGCAATAGATCCTTTCATATGAAAAACTGGAAGTAAGAAAAAAAATGTTCCTTTTGTTCTGGCTGCCATTCCATTTTTTAGAAAACGGACCATAAACCCTTTCAGGTGTAGATGTGGAGTAAAAGGTTCACTTAGCGAAGTACAAAGCATGAAAAGAAAACGCAAGTAGCTGAATTAGTATTTAGTTACAGTACTTTAAGTACTTAAGACTGAGACTTGCCGATCAATAGAGATCAAGAACGAGATCTAAAGCTTTCAAAAACTACGTTTACATATTGTTTTGTTTCCTCATACTACTGGTTCTTTTTCTTAAACAGAATTTTTTATTTTACCTTTTGCATCATGAATAAAGTCATCGACCAGAACCGGCGCATTTACCACGTACACTATATTGTACAACAACGCAGAGGCTGCAAACCTTATTTCTCCATTCGATCTGTACAGAAGCACAGACCAGTTCCACTCCTTCTGTTCCTTTCACAATAAAAGCCCCAGACATACACACTGCTCTGATACTCTGTCGAAGCATTGCGCTCAAAGTAAAGTCCGTAGAATATCTGCTTCATGTTGAACGAGAGACTCTGTCAGCAGGATCCAGACCGTCGGCCCTCTGGCTCTGAGTCGATTAAAACCTGTGACTGAAAAGGGGCCGCGCAGCGTGCGCATTGTGATTGGCATTTGTAGAATACGATGCGTGTGCACGTATACAAGGTATCAAACTACACCTTGTGGCTGCAGTGAATCTGGTCCTGACGCTGTGGGTCTGTGGTCCTCCAGATGTGTGTGTGGGCCACAGCTGGTCCAGAACTGAACCCCAAACAGTGGTCTACCTAAGCGTGAGTAATCAGAACGGTTCTCATGAGTATTTCTACCTGTGAGAGACTCTTTACTCTCCGAAACAATATCTGATTTTACATTTTGGCCCCTATTTGTTGTCATCACATTTTATACTTTAAAACTGTCTGATTTGAGTTTAGAGATTGAATGTGAGATGCTTTTGTACCTGTTGGCATTCGATGCAGCCTACAACACGTCTACTGCTTTGCTTTGAATACAGATTTAGAAATAAACCAAAATACTGAATAATTTACCTCCACTTAGCTCAAACTGAGACAGGAAACCTTCCTAATCGGCTCACAAACTGCAGTCACTTCAAACCCATATTTGCTGTGTGGTTACATCACACTCCGCCCACAGGAGCCCCCCCGGATCACTGACTGGGGGCGCTGCGGTGTGAGCGCCTCCTCGCTCAGCCGGGGAACCGCCCACCTCACCGGGCCCGGACGGACCCCGCCATTCCACCGGGTCAGGCGCAGCAGGCCGTGGGCGGTCTCCTTGGTGACGGGGGGGGTCGTGATTGCCAGACGCCCAGGGTGGTCGCCGTTGGGTCTCAGGGGGAGGAGGAGGGGTTGGGGTCCACAGCTGGAGCTGAGGAACATCTGAGGAAACGCGATCGGAGAACTGGAGTTACTTTCATAAAGCGAATGCAACGTGATCGTGGAGATCTTCTCACATCGGCTTTTGTGGACGCTAAAGAATGAGGCTAAACAACTTCACGAAAGCCTGAACATGAAACGCCACAGTGTCCTCGATCTCACCCCCTTCCTCAAACCCCATCAGCATAATTCAGCTCATTAACGGGCTCTTTCTGTGTGAACGCTGCTCCATTATGCATTATGCCTGCTGGTTTTACACCCCCGCTCGCCTTCTAACTCAGGCAGGGGGGGGTCACAGTGGGGTCGTGTTGGTGCTGACGGATGGAGCGCGGCCTACCAGCGATTTGGCTTTGCGCGGCTTGTGACGCGCCTCAGGCGGCGTCCTCTGGCTGCGGGTGGAGGGACGGAGGAGGCAGTGAGCGGGTGGAGCCTCAGCCGGTCTGATAATTGACCAATCAATCAGTCGCGTTATGGGCGGACGGGGAGGCGGGTCAAAGAGGCCGAAGAATGACCGGACCAGGGTGGCCCCCGTCTCTCTACAGAAGCTTCTCTTTGGCTAAAGGAATCATTTAGAATATTCAACTGAGTGCCGTTGCCTCCCCCGTCCCATTGACCACATGGTAGTTTGGGTTCTCCAGACAGCAGCCTCACGTTCTAGGAGCTCCGTCAGCGGGCTGCGGGTTGTCCAGGTAGTTGAAGCGCAGGGGGTCTCTGGGACGCCTGTCGGAGTCTCTCCTCGCTTGTTGGCGCCGACCTGGAGACGCTCATAGGTGATGCTGAAGGCTCCTGCAGGATGAGGGCCCTTCCTGGGGGAACGAGGGGAAGAACATGCCGGGACGAGGAGGCGGCACTTGTCGTACGTCACTGCATTTTAAAGCAGGGTCACCTTGTAACGTGGGTCTGCTCTGTGGGAGGGTTCCTGCTGAGCCGTGGTCCTGGACGCGTGACCGCCGAGCTGGTTCTGGATCTGATCTCCCAACCTGCAGCTCCAGCGCCGTCTGGATGTAGTGTCTCTTCCACACGCCCCGCTCCAGAGGGGAGGGGGAGAAGCTGATGCACCGCCCCCCGCCTCACACACTCGGGCATCCACAGCTGGTCCAGGTCCACCGTGCTCCTCCAGTGCCAGCTCACCTGCTCACAGGAGCAGAAGAAAAGCCTCTCAGAGTCGGTGCTTCTCAGCCGGCTCAATGGGAGTCGAGTCAAACAACATCTGCAGCACCCGGGCACATCGACAGAGGCTGCGGGGGTCCAGGAACGAGAAGACGTAGAGGCAGATGGCTCTGGGCAGCAGGCAGGAGAAGTCTGCGGCCTGCAGGGGGAGCCGTCTGCTCACGCTGCTGCTCAGGAACCTCAGCACCAAGTCCTGCAGCACGGCCTTCCTCTGGCCGCCGGACCACCCGTCCATCTGACGCACGCAGAGGACACTGAGATGAGGGGGTAAGTGTGTGTTTCTGGTTGTGGGGTGAACTGTCCCTTTGACTCACCCACTTTGCCACAAGCGTTCGCCTCTCTTCAAACACCTGAGAAAGAAGAGCAAAGTGGAAAAGGTTAATGATCATATTAACCTTTTAATCATCTGGTCTGACCCCTGCTCATGAACGTAGTCCAATGTAGCTGTGAGCTTTTACATTATCGATAATAAAACAACACGTCTGTCACGGAGGCCGTTCACGTTTGGTACTTGTGCTGCTGACGTCTGGGTGACATTTTGATTGCAGGGTATTTACAGCATGTGCGACTGTGAATAGGAGCAGATGTGTTTTGACCGGGTGGAGCTGACCTTGCTGTTGGAAGCAGGGTGGTGCAGAGGAGTCCAGGTGCTCCGTGACGTAGCCGAGGCCTGTCTGGCCCGCCGGCGCCACGCGGCATCTCTGGGGAGGGTAACACGTTATTTACATGTTTGCCAGTTAAATTTGTCGGCACGTAAAGTACGCAGAGCACTATGTTACAACGAACATGCATGTCCTCCCTCAGTGTGACATATGCTGCGTGCACAGTGACAGTAAGGACCCACACCTGAAACATTTACATCCATCAATTCATCATATTACTTCTGTGTCTTATGAAACCAAAAAAACCTTCCAGAGTTAAGATGAAATCCAGCTGACGCAGCGTTCAGAGAGTTAACACACTGCTCACCATCGCTTCTCCTCTGCCGACAGAACGAATCCGACCCAACGCGCCGTACGCCCAACTCGTCTTCTTCTCTTCTCCGTCCCACGTCCCTGTGCAAAGTTTACCCGTTGCCATAGTGACAGAGAGCACGCCGGGCCGGTCGCAGCCTGCCCCACGCAGAGGGTCAGCGGTAGTGCAGAAGGCCCGACGCTGCAGCCACGGACACGCTGCAGAAAGGCCTCTCGCAGCCGGGTCACACCGACCGGGAAACCCGCAGAGGAAGGAATATATCACTTGTTTAATGCTCTGCTGAATTGAGTAAAACTGAATTGCTTGGACATTATAAGATGAATGTCTCATTTCTTCACCAGCCTTGTAACCCGTGTGTGTGTGTGTGTGTGTGTGTGTGTGTGTTATACGTGCAACAATTTAAATGATCAATAGTTTGTATTATCAGTGGTACAATACTTGTAGTAGTAGTGGAGGTAATACAGATTTGTATAAGGCGTAATAAATTAATTCTGGTGAATGGATCCAACATGGTGGGACTTCTCCCATAATGCGCCTATTTTAGAGCAAAATGAATAAATGAAACATGGTTTTATCGTCTAGCAGGAGAACAGTTCAAACATCGCACGCAGACAAATAAGTGTCCATTCATTGTCGGAAAGCTCGTCCCCGAAAGGGCGGTGGCGCGCACCGAAGAGACAAAACCTGCTGCGAAGAAAGACGGAGATTCGCATCGAAGGTAAACGAGCACACGCGGGGCTGACCGGAAACTAGCCACCGTGCCTTCAGAGTAAAAGAGTCGATGGCCATTGTTATGCACACTTACATCCAGCTACTATGATTCACAATATCCCCAATGTTGATATATCCCCAGTGATATTTGCTTTCATTTCAATTGTGTATTGATGCATCAGGAAATATTAAACTCATATTATCATTTTACTTTTGGGGTTGGTAATCTTGTCCCACATGTTATGTCCGACATGTTATAGACGTTTTTCATGAATAATGTTGAATAATGTGTGACTATAACTGTAGAGTAAAAATACATTTTAACACTGCTTGAAATCCACTATTAGTCCATTGCCAAATCTACTTAGTTATTTTCCACCATTGCTCATCAATCGTGTTGATGGAAAGCTAAATCTATTTCATAGCGTTTGAAATAAATCCTCCTGTTAAGGTGCCTGTAAATGAACAAATAAACCCACAAGTAGTGTGTTTGTTTCATGTTCATGTTCATGTGTCCCGTTGCTGGATCCCGTCTGGTCTTTCGTCAAGGAGGCTTTTATTGTGTAGGGTCATGTCCGGAAGCCGTTTGTTAAATGCCGCGTGCTTAGCTCTCGGTGGACGAGGGGGGGCACAGAAGATGAGGGGGGAGGAGAGCAGCTCTCATTGTTACCAGCCCGACGAGGAGCGCCGGAGACCCCGTCGCTGCACGTGAATTCTCGCCATTCAGGTAAATTTGGGTTTAACGGAACCGGTTCCAGCTAGCTTACATTCACACCGTTTCTCCCCCTCAACCTCCCCCCGCGCGCCGCTCGGCCCGGTGAGTTCACGTCACAACGCCGGTACACGCGCTGCGTCTCCCGTTAACCGGAGCGGACCGCCGTCTCGTTACCGTGAGGAGGAGCCCGTTACCGTGAGGAGGAGCCCGTTACCGTGAGAAGGAGCGCGTTACCGTGAGGAGGAGCCCGTTACCGTGAGGAGGAGCCCGTTACCGTGAGAAGGAGCGCGTTACCGTGAGGAGGAGCCGTTACCGTGAGGAGGAGCGCGTTACCGTGAGGAGCCCGTTACCGTGAGGAGGCCCGTTACCGTGAGGAGGAGCGCGTTACCGTGAGGAGGAGCGCGTTACCGTGAGGACGAGCCGTTACCGTGAGGAGGAGCGCGTTACCGTGAGGAGGAGCGCGTTACCGTGAGGACGAGCCGTTACCGTGAGGAGGAGCGCCGTGAGGAGGAGCCCGTTACCGTGAGGAGGACCCGTTACCGTGAGGAGGAGCGCGTTACCCGTTACCGTGAGGAGGAGCGCGTTACCGTGAGGAGGAGCGCGTTACCGTGAGGAGGCCCGTTACCGTGAGGAGGAGCGCGTTACCGTGAGGAGCCCGTTACCGTGAGGAGGAGCCGTTACCGTGAGGAGGAGCCCGTTACCGTGAGGAGGAGCGTTACCGTGAGGAGGAGCGTTACCGTGAGGAGGAGCCCGTTAGGAGAGCCGTTACCGGGAGGACAGCGTTACCGTGAGGAGGAGCCCGTTACCGTGAGGAGGAGCCCGTTACCGTGAGGAGGAGCCGTTACCGTGAGGAGGAGCCCGTTACCGTGAGGAGGAGCCGTTACCGTGAGGAGGAGCGCGTTACCGTGAGGAGGAGCCGTTACCGTGAGGAGGAGCGCGTTACCGTGAGGAGGAGCGTTACCGTGAGGAGGCGCGTTACCGTGAGGAGGAGCCGTTACCGTGAGGAGGAGCCCGTTACCGTGAGGAGGAGCCGTTACCGTGAGGAGGAGGAGCCGTTACCGTGAGAGGAGCGCGTTACCGTGAGGAGGAGCCCGTTACCGTGAGGAGGAGCCGTTACCGTGAGGAGGAGCCGTTACCGTGAGGAGGCCGTTACCGTGAGGAGCGCGTTACCGTGAGGAGGAGCGCGTTACCGTGAGGAGGAGCCCGTTACCGTGAGGAGGCCGTTACCGTGAGAGGGAGCCCGTTACCGTGAGGAGGAGCCGTTACCGTGAGGAGGAGCCGTTACCGTGAGGAGGAGCCGTTACCGTGAGGAGGAGCCCGTTACCGTGAGGAGGAGCCGTTACCGTGAGGAGCGTGTTACCGTGAGGAGCGCGTTACCGTGAGGAGGAGGAGTCGGTTACCGTGAGGAGGAGCGCAGAGGCGCGTGTAGAATGAGCTCCTTTAGCGCGTTTCATTGTGTTGTAGTTGTGGCAGAGATCCTGACGTAGCGAACCGATGATGTTGTGTCTTCATATTGTGTGTAGTTGTTGTGCTGTTGATTCATTCTGGTAATGTGACCTCTCTCCTCCTCCGTTACGCCTCCTGCTGCAGCCTCTTGTGTGCACTGCAGTTGCAGCCCATTGTTTCTCACATTTGTAATGATAATTCATGTGTTGAATGATCCTGCACTGGTGACACAGTAACATATGTGTTTAACAAATGTTGTGCTTCTGTTGTCCAATGCAGATTGAACATTCGGCGGCCGTGGTCATCGACGTCCTCTCGTATGCGTCCTGGCTGACGTGGAGGCAGGAGAAGGAGGCGAGGCGTCTTAAGGGACCACGGCGTCCTGCTGACCGGATTCCCCACGCCGATGGATGCAGCCAGTGGCTAACCGGGCCAGCCCCGTCTCCCCCGCCGGGCGACCCGCCTCAGGCTGTTCCCTCTCCTGCCGTACGGACCCGCCATGCGTCTCCTGTGGCTGCTGTCGGTGTCCATGGTGACGGCGTGCGTCGCCATCCCCATGGACGCGGCGGAGGAGAGCCACAGTCTGTTCACTTGTGAGCCCATAACCCTTCGCATGTGCCAGGGGCTTCCCTACAACTCCACCTACATGCCCAACATACTAAACCACTACGACCAGCAGACCGCGGCCCTCGCCATGGAGGTACGTACCCCGCCCACCCGTACGGTCCACGGTTCCACCGTTCGTTTTGCCCCAAAATGAGGTGGTGAGGGAGGACATCTGCTGATATTCTGTGCTCGTGGTCACAAGTGGAACTGATCAGCACGTGTAGAAAAGCCTTTTCAACTGGCTGAGTCATCATCGGCACACCCGACGACTGGAAGATCAGGCCTTAATGTTCGTAAAACAACTAAAATAAAGAACCTGACATTTTTATAAATGCATCACGTGCATTCGGTCACGCGTGAGCCTTCTAAGTAGGTAATCTGCAAATGACGCTGTCTTGCACATGGACACGCATTTGAATCATAAATGGTGAAACGTGGAAATGAATTCATATCACGTTGTGTCGAATAGTCCTTTAACGGCATATTGCGTGTTATTTGTAACGCTGAGGTCTCTTTTCTACTTTTTCTACCGTTTTTACTTTGGTGTTGTGATTGATTTCTAGTGGGGATACGGATTGGCTTTGATTGTAATTCCACCAAGAGTTTCTTTAGTCGAGAGGAGTCTTTTTTCATTGACCTGATCCGCTTTATATGTCCTTTCTCTTCCAATATATTCAAATTTCCCTTTTGTCTCAGAGGGTTCCAAACATGTTGCATTTCATTGAAAACAGCCCACTTTTGAGCTCTGCGTCATTATTACGAGTGAATTCAGCACTGTGAATTCAATAATTGCCCCGGAGGCTGTGAGCTAAGCGCATTATTATGGTGTCCTTAAAAGGGTTTCTGGCCACTGTCAACATCAGGGACTCTTCATATTTAACATAACCTGAGCAGTTAGTCCATGCAGTCCATGTTTATTGTTCTCCCCTGAGATTATCTATGGATTTACCAGCAAAGTACCCTACTGTTGTGTTATCCTCTGTGAAATGGCGATTTAGGCATTTACACACAACCGTGGAGCAGATGCATCACCTCGTTAACTTAATCCCATCCTTTGCATCGGATGATCCCCTGGAAGCTCCGTCTATCGAGCAAACCGCGCCAAAACATGGCTGTGTGTGTGTGCGCATCTTTACTGATCTCACTTTATGCATTCTCAGCACCATGTTCCCTTCGGCTCCCACCCGCTCCGTCACTTTTACCACTTGACACCCGCTCCGCCCCTCCTGGCGGTGATGGGTGCACGAGCCCTGGCGACCATCTGTGCTTTCTGCACTTCGCTGTAGTCGCTTTCAGTGAGTGAGAGACACACGGTGGAGGGAAAATCCTGGGTTATGTAACGCAGCCTGAACACTGCTGTGGGAGATCACATCATCACATTTTATCATCATATCATCACATTTTATCATCATATCACATCATCACATTTTATCATCATATCACATCATCACATTTTATCATCATATCACATCATCACATTTTATCATCATATCACATCATCACATTTTCATCATCACATCATCACTTTTTCATCATCACATCATCACTTTTATCATCACATCATTTCATCATCACATTTTATCATCATATCACATCATCACATTTTTCATCATCACATCATCACTTTTCATCATCACATCACATTTCATCATCACATTTTATCATCACATTTTATCATCATATCACATCATCACATTTTCATCATCATATCACATCATCACTTTTCATCATCACATCACATTTCATCATCACATTTTATCATATCACATCATCACATTTTATCACCACATCATCAGATTTCATCACATTTTATCATCACATCTTCATATCACATTTTATCATCACATCATCACATTTCATATCACATTTTTTGTCACATCACATTTTATCTTCATATCACATTTTATCATCACATCATCACATTTCATCACATCACATCTTCATATCACAACACATCATCACATCACAACTGCACTCACTTTTGGAAAAGATGCCACTGCTGCCACCTCTCCAGCCCCCTCACACTCTGTATCCTTCCTTGTCGATGGTGAAATATTCACTCTCATCTCCTGTAGTTTGTGTTTTTGTTGGATTCTTAAAAGAAAACAAATTCAGAGTGTGTAACGTGTGTTTCCTCATTGGCAGAGCTGTTACTACCCCGCTGCTGTGTTTGCTTGTTGTGCCTATTCGCAGTGTGTGGGTCGCTGTGAACAGAGAGGCACTTCTGGTTTAGACGGTGTTCACTTTGATTGGTCATGGACCCACAATGAAGTCTCTCTTAGAGCTCGTAAATGGTAGTTACACATGCAAACCCCATTGGTTCCAAATAAGGAGCGAGCTTGCCTCTGTTTGGCCCTTGTTTCCCAGATAACTCGCCCTAGATCCAGTTCATGGGAGAATTGAAAGCCTGCAAGATGTTGAGGGCAGCCAAATGAGAATTGACAGTTGATTTAGAAGGGAGTTGGGCCTCTGAATGGCCGTGATGAGGATGAGGATGATGATGATGAATGCCCGGCACCGTGGCGAAACTGGGAGTTGGACGAGAACCAACGCCTGCCGTTCTTGCACTTTTTGTCCGAACCCCCTGAAGTGGTGTCTTCCTCGTTTCCTTTTTCTCCGGTCTCGCCTCTCAAGGTCTATTCAAGCTTTTGTTTTAGGGGGAAAGTGAGAGCAATTTGTCACAATATCGTTATAATCTTTATTCTGAGGTTCTGTGCGGTTTGCACTGTGGGCATTTGACCCACAGAGAATTAAGCTGCAGCCCACATTAACAGAGCAGCTTTCCACAAGGATTTACTTTTTAATGTAAAACCCTTTTTAACCAAACATCCATATGCAAACGCCACAGGTGCTCCGTACGCACAGGACTCCTCTGCGTCGCTCGTCGTCATCGCTGACCGCTGAATGACCTCCCAGCGAAAGTGGGACAGCGGCCTAAGGGCTGGGAAATATCTGGTCTTCCTGTGGCACAATGCTTCCGTCCCCGCTGGCGGGACACGAGTGGGAGCGACTCACAAAGAGAACCAAAGTCCCGTCCTCTGAGCTGCCCGACTGATATCAGGACGGCGCCCAGTAATCGGGGCAGATGACGAGCACTCGCATTTGCGTTTCCTTTCTTTCAGCCATGGAGAACAGGGATTATTTGAGGGGTTTCTTCATGGCCAGATGGGCCGAGGGAAGGTCGCCTATTACAGGCGTGTGAACCGCCAAATCATTTTAATAGCTAAAGAGAAAAGAGATGGATGTTGGAAATTCAGTTACGAACTATTTAGCATTTGGATGCACAAGGACCATCATTGGTAGATAGTTTCTTTATTAATCCTGCAGGGAGATTATTTCTCCAGATGATGTTCTTGTCGTCATCATGTCACGTTGTTTGAGGCGTTTTGTGTAAAGGGCGAGCAGGGACACCATGACCGATCTGTCCCACTTCCACTGACTTCCTCCTCTTTGCAGCTCCTTAAATCCGCCTCTTGTCTCCGCTTTACGACGCGTCCACATAAACTGTGTCACGTTACAGCTGCTGGGAGGAGTGACCCAGATACCAACAAGCAGCTGTGAGTGGAGTAAACGGGAGAGAGAGAGAGTTTCATTGGACGCTTGTCACGTTAAAACGGGCTGCAGTGAACTAAAGTAGTGAAGATGTTTCCCAGCTAAGCGCACACACACACACACACACACACACACGGTCTGATAAATCCTACCCAGCGTGACCCGGGCTATAAAGGAGCCTCTTGTTTTATTAAATGTCCAACACCGTGTTTATTGGCAGTGGACTGAAAGAGAAGCTCATCCAGAGAGGTGTGTGTGTGTGTGTGTGTGTGTGTGTGTGTGTGTGTGTGTGTGTGTGTGTGTGTGTGTGTGTGTGTGTGTGTGTGTGTGTGTGTGTGTGTACACATGGTTTTCAAACATTTAGCAGGGAATGACACGGTCGACTCAGTGGACCCGTCCCTCCCGTCTCTCTCACCCCTCCTCCTCCTCCCACGTCTTTTGTCCTCCCCCTTCCCCCTGCGCAGGGCTCTCCCGTTGCCCAGGAAACCGTCCCGATTGTGCTCTAACAAAGGGGGCCGAGGCTTTCTTGCCTCCCAGGAGGTGGTCCCCTCCGCCCCGCACCCTGACCTCCTCAAACCCGCCCTCCACCCTCCTCCTCCCTGGTGATGCATCACCCGTTGCCATGGCGCTGAGCTTGAAAATTTGGAGAATTGAAATGGCAGCAGAGGAGAAAGGAGCAGAGGGGGAGGCAGAAGGCAGGGGGGTGAAGGAAAGAGGTGACTGGGTGGTATTTTTAACATGGACCAGTTGGCTTCTTTGTCACTAACGTCACCGTCTCAGCAGCAGACTGAGCCTTCATTAAAAGGGAACTACCCCCCCCACTAGACCACGGGCATATTTAATAACACGACAAAACACGCTGGAGAATCTCAGATATTCATGAGACCGAGGTCACGCCTGTTTTTCTGCAAAGGCAGTTTGCAGCTAACAAGGCTGAAATATGTAAAGTTCAGTTAAAAAACCAAACCGTCTGCCTGTCTGTCTGTCTGTCTGTCTGTCTGCCTGCCTGCCTGCCTGCCTGTCTGTCTGTCTGTCTGTCACCAACAAACCGTCTTTAATAAATCAGCCTCCAGGGTCTCCTGCTCAGGCCTCATATTATTCCACTCACATCAAAAATCCCCCAACACACTCATGAATACGTGATGTCTGCCGCTGAGGTTGAAGCTGAAATAACATTAGCATATCCCCCCCCCGGCCCCCTCCGGCCCCCCAGTCCCCCTCGTTTCGACCAGTGGTTCACCGGCTGCTCCCAGTGCGCCCATCAACTCCCAACTCCCCGTGGACAGTGTGGAGCGTCCGGGGGGGTCGGAGTCACGTGTCCCATCCTGACTGGAGACACTGAAGAGGTGGAGGAGGGGAACGATGACGGAGTATAGAAATAGAAAAGAGGGAAGCGTGATGACCTGAAGGAGTCTAGATGTTCGCCCCCCCTCCCGTAGCCCAGATGTGTGTTCATGGCGCCGTACGTCACCGCCGAGTGCAGCACAAAGATGAGCTCACTTTAGAGGCATCAGATCATGTTTGAGCGGCTAACCGGCGCTACGGGGCAACGCCGAGGAACTTCTCCTAGAGGGGGGGGGACTCCACCACTGAGGAATGACCTGCGTCACTGAACGCCTCGCAGGGTGATGTCATCACAAGGGCCATCGATGGCCTGCGGGCGGACGAACACTCATCGTGGGGCAACGAGTCCGTCCCCGTCCCCCCGCGGTGGAAGATGTCCGTCTCATGACCGTCCTCTCCACACCGCTCACTGTGCTATGAAGAAAAGATGCACGGATGTGGCTGCTTTGTCCCCTGAGGGCCTTTACTGTCCCTCCTGCATGGAGACATGCGTGTGGGTGGCGTGCTGCATGCTTCCAGCAGGAGGAGGTGTAGCAGTCAGCAGAGCCTCCGTCAGCTCTTTTGTTGCAGCAATGGGAGCTAAAGGAAGTTCAGCCTCTAAAGCTGCCCGCTGTGCACGTGGGAGTGAATGGACGTGTCTCCGTGTCCTCTGTGACTGACTGGGGACACCGACTCCCGCCCCTCAGATGGCTGACTGACACTACGGCTCGTCCAATCGGTCTCCATCTGACACACACACACACGGCTCTCTGTGTCTCACGTTCACAGCAGACGTCCTCGTTAAAATCCACCATCCAACAAACACCGGGACAAGGAGCCCGTCCCCGTCCCTCTGTCCTTCTGTCGTTGACTGGTGGGGGAGGCCGCAGCAGTACCCGGGGGGGCTGGAGGCACCGCGGCGTTTGACTTGTCACTTTCCCCACGGATGCTTCCTGCACCTCGTGGCTCACGAGTGTGAGTGTGTGTGTGTGTGTCGGTCGGCCACAGCGTGATGCTCCCTGTGACAGGTCCTGTCAGCCTGTGTGTGAGGGGGGGGGCGGGCCAACTTGTTGTGCCCTTCCTGTCTGAAGGAGGGGGTCTGGTACCACGGGGGGATTATCGTTGTTTTCGTGGGCTCTTCTCCAGAAAGAGTCAGAGTCCTGCTCCACTGATCTCTTTGTGGCCCTCGCTGTAGGGGGGGGAGTCCTTTCAATAAAAGAGTTTTGTGATTTGATCTGCAGCCCTTCCATCCCATGGTGAACCTCCACTGCTCCCCGGACCTGCGGATGTTCCTGTGCGCGCTCTACGCCCCCGTGTGCACCGAGTACGGCCGGATGACGCTGCCGTGCCGCCGCCTCTGCCTGCAGGCCAGGAGCGACTGCTACAAGCTCATGGACATGTTTGGCGTCAGCTGGCCGCAGGAAATGGACTGCAGCAGGTCGGTACACCGGCGGCAGACTCGCCGTGTCTGACGACCGGCTACTAAAGTACACCGGACCTGCGAGTGAATCGCACAGCGTAAATGGGCCAGAACAACATATTGGGAAGGAATTGAGTTCCATCCTGTTTGCCATCGAGCACCTGGCTGCTTTAGACACACAAACATACATTTCCCTCTGTTGTATTTATGTATTTCTATTCGCCTGAGGTCATGTGGTCTCGGCCCTCAGGTTCCCGGACTGTGACCAGCCGTAGCCCCGCCCCGAGGACCTGCTGTCCGCCTCGGACACGACGGAGTCGCCCGTCTCCATCCAGCGGGACTACGGCTTCTGGTGTCCCAGGGAACTGAAGATCGACCCCGAGCTGGGCTACTCCTTCATGGGGGTCCGCGACTGCTCCCCCCCGTGCGCCAACATGTACTTCACGCGCGAGGAGCTGACCTTCGCCCGCTACCTCATCGGCGTGGTGTCCATCGTCTGCCTGTCCGCCACCCTCTTCACCTTCCTGACGTTCCTCATCGACGTGTCGCGCTTCCGCTACCCGGAGCGTCCCATCATCTTCTACGCTGTGTGCTACATGATGGTGTCCCTGGCGTTCTTCCTCGGCTTCCTGCTGGAGGACAGAGTGTCCTGCAACGCGGCGAGTCCCGGGAGGTTCAGGGCTTCCACCGTGACCCAGGGCTCCCATAACAAGGTAAAGAACCGTGGCTCCCGGGCCGCGTCCGGTACGTCCGCTGCCTGCACATTGACCCTCTGGCTGTCCTCTGTGTCTCTGTCCCAGGCCTGCACGCTGCTCTTCATGGTGCTCTACTTCTTCACCATGGCCGGCAGCGTCTGGTGGGTCATTCTGACCATCACCTGGTTCCTGGCGGCTGTTCCCAAGTGGGGCAGCGAGGCCATCGAGAAGAAGGCCCTCCTGTTCCACGCCTGCGCTTGGGGCGTCCCCGGCGTCCTCACCGTCGCCCTGCTCGCCATGAACAAGATCGAGGGGGACAGCGTGAGCGGCGTCTGCTTCGTGGGGCTGTACAACCTGACGGCGCTGCGTTGGTTCCTGCTGGCGCCGCTGGGATTGGACGTGGTGGTGAGGACGAGCTCCGGAGGACATTGTTTGTTCTGTCATGTTGAAATGGCCAAAGTGGGAGGGACTTCCTGTGTCCCAGAACGTGATCCGTGTGAGCTAAGTGCCCCCCCGTCCCCCCAGGTCGGCGTGGCGCTGCTGCTGGCAGGCATAGCCGCACTCAACCGCGTCCGCATGGAGATCCCGCTGGAGAAGGAGAACCAGGAGAAACTGGTCAAGTTCATGATCCGCATCGCCGTGTTCTCCGTGCTGTACCTGGTCCCCCTGCTGGCCGTCCTGGGCTGCTTCCTCTACGAGAGCAGCCGCCGCGCCGTCTGGGAGACCACCTGGGTCCAGGAGAAGTGTCGGGATTACCACATCCCCTGCCCCTACCAGGTGACTCACAGCCAGAGGCCTGTCGGCTGCTAACTACATATACGTACATATTAAAACATAAAACAATAACCTCAGGGAGGACGGTGTCTTATTTAAGCAATAAGCTACTTTATCCTCAATAATGTAACAGCTGTAACATTATTGGACGATAAAGTACAGCCTCAAGTACCTTGTTGCTTAAATAACCTCAACCAATCAGAACGCTGGATTTCTTCTACCCGTATTATAAGTTGAATTAATGTATTTCTAGTTTCTTTGTTGTTGTCTATAAGTGATTCAAAGTGCATTTCACATATAAATGCATCTAAATAAATTCAGGACTATCATCAGTTCTGTTGAAGAGAAATAGAAAACGATAAAAGACGATATTCGTTTGGAACATGTTCACATAATAATTAGCTAACTGTACTGTCTGCGTGATGATGTCATAGCTGAAACATCCCATAATCCGGCTCAACGGAGCTTTACAAACCAATGAGTAGTCAGATGGAGGCGCCCAGATGCTGATGCATGGATCCACATGCGTCTATCACCGTTTGCACAGATGTTTGTACACAGTACTTATAAAACTGGGGCTTTGAAAGGAAGCTGGAAGGCCGAGCAGGAGGCCACAGCTGGGAGGAGGCTGACAGCCGCCAGATGTTTGCACACACACAGACGTTAGAGAGCCAGATGTCTTAAAAACAGCCAAACGCTTTTAAAGGCAATGCGCACACACACACACACACTCTGCATCACTGTGACAGAGCTGTTAATAATCCAGGCGGTTCCTTTCCGCGGCATCACGTCCCTGTGAGCCCGAGTGTCCACAGTGGATCTAAAGTCTGCGTCTTTACGCGTCGACGCACTGGTTTCACTTCCTGGTTGTAAAGTCTTGCGTGTGTTGCAGAGCGATTCACCTCCAGAACAACAGGTGGAGTCACGTGTTTTGTTGAAGACGACCTGGAGAGTCACGTCTTTGTGTGTGGAAGTCGCTGGTTGCTTTATTTATTGATCATAGACTTTATTGCCCCGTGCATCCACACTGCTGCTTTTCATCACGGACACATTTGTCCCGTATTTTCCTCCACGACTTTGTCCCCTCGTTGGTGGAGATCTCCCTCCATGAATCAGAGGCCATCCGGCGTCCTCATAGTCCGCCAATGACGGCTTGTACAAGCGCTCATATTTAAAAGCTCTTCAATCTGATCCGTTCTCTCGTCAACGTTCTTCCTTTCAATAACGGCCGTATTGTGCTGTGAAAACGGAGACGTGAGACTCCGTAAAGGACGTAGTCAGCGACCAATCACAGCCTGGTGTCTACAAACTGTATCCAGCAGTGATGCAGAACGGTGCAAATGTTCACGCAGTAGAAAGAATTCTGAAGAAAATTATTATTATTTTTATTCGTATAACAAAAGAATTATTGAGCAGGACGACAAATGTACAGCAGAAATATAAAACGTGTGCGTGTGTGCGTGTTCAGGTGGAGCGAACCAGCCGCCCGGACTTGGCCGTGTTCCTGATCAAGTACGTGATGATGCTGATCGTGGGGATCCCCTCCGTGTTCTGGGTGGGCAGCAAGAAGACCTGCTTTGAGTGGGCCGGCTTCTTCCACGGCAAGAGACGCAAAGAGTACGTACGGACCTCTGGCTTTACAACTTGACGCCACACGCACACGTTAACATGTCAGTGAGGAAAATACCAAGACAAAGAATATATATGCACTTTTTCTAGTGGGGGGGCTGTTATACCGGCAGGGGGACATATCGTAATAAAGTATCTCACAGCAAGCAAAGAACACAGACAACAACACCAACGTCTTTTGAAAAGTTTCAACGTTTATCCGCTGGTCTCCGTCCTGATGGACACAACTACACACATGATGTAAATACATGTAAATACACGTATGCAAATACACTGTACATTCATTTGTATACAAGCAGGCCTTACTGTCGGGCTGTATCTGATACCGAGTTAGTTCTTATTTAAAGAGAAGCAGTGAGATCTGATGTGATGACTCGAGTCCTCTCGTACATATTTTATATATATATATATATATTTTACTACTTTACATGCATGTTATAGTTTTTGATGGTCTTTTAGGCGTCCTCCACATACAATAATACGCATGAAGTATTATGTACTTCACTGCAGGTGATAAACTGCACACGTAGCGTGTGAGACATGAGGGGTCCTGTCCGCTCAGCAGCTGTGTGCACACGCGTGTCATGTCGTGTGCACACGCGTGTCATGTGGCTTGGTGGTGAACACTGGCCCTTTTCTGCGCTCACCCCCTCCCTCCAAACTCAGAGCATTAACCTCCTCTCCCACCGCCTGCTCCACACACTCCTCCATCCTCTTCTACCACACCCACCGCCTGGCCGCCTTCCCCCTGTCCCTCCCCACCCTGCTGCATCTCTCCCTGCCCCCCCTCCCTCCACGCCCTCCCTCTTCCTCCCATCGCTCCGCCCCCTCCCTGTCCTCCTCCTCCACCCGCTGCAGCGCGATGGTCCACGAGAGCCGGCAGGTGCTCCAGGAGCCCGACTTCGCCCAGCTGCTGCTCAGGGACCCCAACGCGGCCATCGTGAGGAAGTCACAGGGCACGTCCACCCAGGGGACGTCCACCCACGCCTCCTCCACCCACTTGGCCATGTTGGACGAGCCGCCCAGCGGCAGCACCAGCCGGGCCGGCTCGGTCCGCAGCTCCAAGATGAGCAGCTACCACGGCAGCCTGCACCGCTCCCGGGACGGCCGGTGGGTGTGATGTGTTTGTGTGTCCCCCCCGTCCTCCGCTGTCCTCCGCGCACAGAGGGCCGGGCTCCTCACGCTGACGTCTGTCCTCACAGGTACGCGGCCTCCGGCTTCCGGGCCCCAGATGAGCGGCTGCCCTACGGCAGCATGTCGCGCCTCTACGACCAACAGTCCAGACACTGCAGCACCAACCGGCTGGACAGCCAATCACGGCACGGCTCCACCCAACGGCTGGACTCGCGGCACGGCAGCGCCAGGGACCTCACCAGCACCACCCAGCGGTGTATGGTGTCGCTGGAAACGGGATTCACCGAGTCCTGGAGGAGGATCGGTGTTCGGCTTCGGAAGGATTTCTCTCTTAGGAAGTAGAGAATGCGTGAAGGGTCCACAGTGAGCGGGACAGGAAGCAAAGGACGGTGTCCTCTGAGGACGTTAGCTACAATAGCGCTACATGCAGCCAAGTGAAGCGCACGGATCGATGTCTTAAAATGTCCTCTCAACTTTACTCTTCCCTCTTTTCCAAAAACTGAGGTCAAAACAATCTTTGTCCAAACCACGACGGGTCCTCGACACTGGAACAAGTCTACGAGGCTCTCGACTGTTGGACCATAAGGGACCATCTCTGCTGGACTGATGCGACTTGTACTGTACTTGTTTGTAGAAAGGACGGATGTGAGAAACTGCAGGCGCCTTCTCTTCTAGACGCCTTGTTCTTAAGATTTACTGGCTACATGTGACAGTTTGTTGCGCCTTTTAATAACTGTGGTAACGTTACCTGCTGGAGACATTTTTATAGGCTGTTCATTCACACCTGAGGGCTGAATTCCTTTAGAGAACAACCAAAAGATGTGACTCATCTCATTTTAAAACTTTTTATTTTTTACATTGAGGTACTTCATTGCTTTGCTGTGACGGCTGGAACAAGAGAGACGACTCCATTTCCCAGAATGCAAGAGCCTGAACAGCAAAACAAGCTGAAACCAAACTGCTGCCTTATGACTGCGTGTTCGTTCAGTGGAAGGATTCTGCCCCGATGAGCTAGCGGCTCACACCCGGTGTTAGCTCGCACCGGGTGTTAGCTCGCACCGGGTGTTAGCTCGCACCGGGTGTTAGCCGTTAGCTCGCACCGGGTGTTAGCCGCCAACTCGCACCGGGTGTTAGCCGCTAGCTCGCACCGGGAGCTCGCACGTGCTTTCTTTAAATAGGTAAATTAGAACCACGTTGGGTAGTTTGTCCTGTTTAGAAATGTTTCCTTACTTGTAAAAACTTTGTAATAAAGCTTCTTTTAAAGAATGGACAGACGTTTATCAGAAGTAATGACCACAGCAACACTGGTTTATATTCGTAACAGCCCTCCGCTTTATTGAAATACATCGGAGTCAGGTTAATATAATGAGTTCTCCAGAGGTGTGGCAGCCAGTTCCATACATTATTTTTGTTTGACCTTACACCTTAAATATTTTTTTTTGTGCAAAAAAGAATCTACATCACCTGTAGTGGGTTATCCTCAGTAAAACGCCCAAACCGTTCAAAAGGGAGCAAGTCCAAGTAAAACAAACCAAAAAATGATTACATCTAAAACATGCAAAACTGTACAAATTATTACAAAGCAATCCTAGAAAGAAAACACAACGTAATGATATGAAAGAGCAAAATAATATAGAAGGTATTGTAGATAAGACCTCACTGAAATGCAAAGGCGTTTGATTCATTCTGTATTATTTTCTTCCACAGCCACCCCCCCCCTCATCTACTGCTGGAGCCACATTCACCTCCTTCATCCATCCACATGAAAAGAATTCATTGGTTCTGACATTTCCTGAGTTTCTCCCCCTCTTCATCTGTCTACGGTCAGTTTTCTGTACAATAATGGCCAATAAAACACCCATCTAATACCCGCAGACTGGTCAGCTTTAAAAGAGGTGGTTTCTTGGAATGAAACGTATTCCGGCTCTGCAGAAGAAACGGAATACTTCAAAATAAAATACTTGGAATGGGCTTTGTTTCAAACGGGAATCGGCAGGAATGACACTTTCTAACAAAGACAGGAGGAATAAAGTGGAGGCGTCCGCTCCTACAGACGGAGTACTGCGTGAAATACTCCTTCAGACGGTGGAGATGCAGCCCGGTGACGGTGCGAGTGTTTAAGTGAAGACATTCTCATTTTAGTGTTTAGTAGTGAACAGATCAACCAAAGACCACGAGGGTTCAACGTGTCTCTCCTTGTCCTTTTCCCGCTCAGTGGAAGGACTTCCAACCAGAAAACACACACACACGTGTGCGTGTGGACAATGTGATAGTTGACATGTTTACCTGACGGGCAGCACACAAACCGAGTGTGGAAAACAAACATACAATAAAAAACGAACCAATTTAAAATCGCACGGTAAAAAAAGAAAACTGGGAAGTGGTTTAAAACGGCCTAAATGTGTGAAAACAGAAGGATCTCTGTAGTGTTTTCCGTCTCATATATTACTCTCTACTTTGAACCTATGTACATTGTTGTCATGGGAACCTGCGAGCTGCACTCTGGGTGATGTCACTCCGATGGGGGTCACAGGAGATGTGATGTCATTCGAGCCGCCGTTGTCAACGCTGCTTGTTGTCAAAATTTTAAAAAAATGTTATAAAGTCACTGCAGTTAATACCAAGCGCAAAATAAAAAATAGAGATCATTGCTTTCTTTCTACTTTTTTTTTTTTTTTTACATTTTCAATTTTTGCAGCACCCAAAGAGGAAGGGGGGGCGCGAGGGGGGGTTAAGCTCCACCCGCCCGAGTCGACCGTGAAGCAAACCTACTTTTCCTTCTCTAAGATTGATAAATAAATTAAAGTATTGTCCCCAAAACCCAAAGGGTCCCATATGTACAAGTACAAATCAGGTTCTCTCCAGATGCTCCTCTTCTCTCTGTTGCATTGAGTGAATCTAAACGGGGGACACATTGTGAATAAACACACACACGTTCTCATATCGCTGCTTCTCCCTCAGACGGACGGCGGAGCCTCCGACCGGGACAAATGGAGGGTGTAGAAGTGGGTGCAGTTCTCTGGGCACTGAGGGGGAATATTCAGAGAGAAAGCGATAGGCGGAGGAGGAAGAGGAGGGATTGCTTGGAGTCCTGTGCTGTCGGTGGAGTTTGGGTGGGGGGGGCAACGGCGTGTAGCTGACGGAGGCTCATGTGTCCCAGCCCGTGCGGTCCGTGCTCTCCAGGGACAGGGACTTGGCCTTGTGGGGGGAGGCCGGACTGGGAGGGCTGCTGAAGGTGGAGCTGTTGGAGGCCGTGGAGTGGCGAGGCGAGTCTGAATCCTGCAGGCGGAGACCAATGAGGAGAGAGGGGGGGTTAGAGCAGCAGAGGAGAGCGTTCTAGTATCAGTCCGGCCTGCGATAAATGAGCTCTTTAAAACAGCTAAGCTAAGCTAAGGCGTTTTCCTCCACCCTGTTTAGGCTGGAGGACACAAGGAGGTGGAACCCCCACCTTCCACATCACCAGCTCAAATGACCAGAAACGACCAGCTGGAGGAAAACAAACATGCAGGACAGTTTGGGGGGGCTCCATAGTACGACTGGCTGCGATGTGAGACTCCTCCCACGTGAGGTCCAGTGTCTCCAGTGACCACTGATTTACAATGACACACACACACACACACACACACACACACACACACACACACACACACACACACACACACACACACTTGTCCTCTGCATTCAGTGCACAGGTTGTGTATTGGTTGTGTATTGGGAGAAGCACTGTCCAGCCACGTTTACAGACACACACACGTGACATCGTGCAACCAATCAGTCTTTGTCTTCTGGACCGGCGACGTGACGTCACTGCGCCCTGACGCGCGCCCTGCAGCGAGCGGGCTCGGTGGTTCTGCTCCGTGCAGCAACGCGGGCCGGGAGCAGACATGCGGTGCGGACGGATGACGGGGCGGAGCGACTCCGGGGGGAGGTGACAAAGCCTTCGGATGGTGCTGCGGTGACGGGCGGAGGCTGGCGGGTAGTGAGACGCGGTGTGTGATGCGTGTGTTCCGTGACACGGTGCTCGCCGCGTGTGTTTGGGGACATTACCTTCATCTTACTAAGCAGGGTCCTTAAAGCCCTTTTCAGATCGGGGGTCTTCTCCGACGGTGAGACCGCCTGCCACTGCAGAGGAGAGTTCACAGCTCAGCACCCACAGACAACATGCTGGGTGGGGGGGGGGGCAGAGGAATGGGGCTGGCAGCGTCCGGGCCCACGGCATGGGGATGGGGGGGGAGGATGGAGGAGGATGGGGGGGGCGGGGAGGGAAGGCGGGCGGTCCGTCGGCGGTGGGGAACTAATGTACATTTACCGTTGGATCCATTTCATCTGACAGGAAATGTCTGAAACACGTTGGGGGGGCGACATGTGAGAAGGGAGCAAACGGGAGGATGACTGTAACAGAACGCCCCCCACCTGTCAGGTGGTAACAATGGCTTCAAACTATTGGTCAACAATAGTTTCCCTCAGCAGGAAGCGCTGCGTCCACGGTGACGTCACAGGGAGCTGACGGGCCGGTCAGAGCGGTGGGATGAGGGGGTGTCAGGGGGTCTTTCAGTGGGGAACAATGGGATCGCTTCTTCACGTCGCATTTAAGACAGTCATGGCGTGCAGGTGGACAAAGCTGATCTCAGAGACTCTGGCGACGGCGCATTTACTGACCTCTCTGTCAAACTGGGACAGCGGAGCGTCCCCGCAGTCCACCCCCCCGCCGGAGGACAGGGAGCTCTCCGAGGGGGAGGTCATGGTCTGCCGCTTGGATCCGTAGCTCCCCCCGGACAGCTCTCGGCGCAGGGCGCTGCCGTTCTGGGAGGACGAGCCTGGACGGAGAGGACGGACGGAGGACTGCTTGAGCAAAGGGCCAGTGGTGGTGGTGGTGGGGGGTGGGAGGGGCTTACTGACTGGTTGCTAGGGGCAGCGACGGGTCCTGCGGTTACTCACGTATGCCCAGTCCGCTGCTGGCGCTCATGGAGCGGCCCGGCTCGCCGCGGTTCTTGGTGATGGAGGGGATGCTGACGGAGCCGCTGAAGCCCGCGCGGCTCTCCTGAACACGGACGTTCTGGTTTAAACACGCATGGAGCACACGCACGCACACACACACACACACACACACACACACGCACACGCACGCACGCCAGAGTGCAGTGCCGGGGGGGACAGGAGTGAGGAGTGAGGATGGAGGAGTGAGGATGGAGCACATGCTCTACAGATGAACACAATCGGCCACTGAGGTCTAAGCGGAACGGCACGACCTCTGCTGCCGCACAGAGGGGGGAGGAGGGTGAGGGGGAGGGGGGACATTTAAAGGATGAAGGAGCGTGAGGGAGAGGAGCTTTTTACTGCTGTGACTCAGATGCTGGCGTGATACACTGAACATCTGGATGAAGAACAAAGGCAGCAGACACACGTTGTGTCCGTTTCAGTGTGCGTGTGCGCGTGTGCATGTACCATGGGCAGATCTTTAAGGATCTGGATGCCGTCTCCTGGTCCCATGTGGGCCACGTGGTTGAAGTTGGTGGGGTTGGAGATGAGCTTGTTCCTCATCTCTGGATCACGCAGCATCTCCCTGGGAACACAAGTGGAGCTTCAGGTGTTGATGTTTCACTACCTGGTCACGTTCCTCGAGCTGCACTGACGACAGTGATGATCAAGAAGCAGAGAGCGAGTCCTCCTGCAGGTACCGACCTCCTCTGCTGGAGCCGCTCCTCCTCCGGCACCCTGAAGGAGAAGCGCCTCTTGTTGTTCATGCTGCGCACCATCTGCTTCCTGCTGGCGTCCGACGTCTCCGGGACCACCAGCTCGTCGCCCTCTGGAAGAGCGCAATGTTGATGAGAGCGACTCGAGGGACGCGACCTTCTACGCTCACAGATCACGTGGTATAAGCAGCAGATGAAGTAAGAAAAGGCCCTGAAGCGCCGTGTCCTGCTGGTAGGACGAGGAGTGGAATCGACTCGGCCAATTTGATGCAGGTGGTTCTCTTACCGGCCATCTTGTTTCTGAAGTAGATGAGCCGGACGGTTTCCAGTCCCAGCAGGTTCAGAGAGCCGTCAACGTTCAGGGCTCGCACCTGAGGGGGACAAATCCATCATCGATCAGCCTCCACAACAATCCATCTATTGATACGGCAGGTTGCTATGGTGACAGAGGCTCCAGCAGGGGGAGCCAGTGAGGAAGCGATTTTAACTGGATGTTATAAATAATCGATGATCTAAGAATAAATGAAGCTCCTCTCGTTACAAACGAAAAAGGGCTGGACAGATCAAACTTTTAAAAATCTGACCGATCCGTCCGGTGCCTCTAAACCCGGTGGTCTGTGTTTGGGGGGGAACCCTGCTGAGTCGTGGGGTCTTCACGGCACTGACCTTCTTGAGGGGGAGGGTCTGAATCCACTCCATGGTGTTGACGTCGAACACGTCCACGGCGTTCTCGCTGTACACCGACAGGTAGGGGGCGTTGTAGCCTGGACGAAAAGGACGAGTCAGTTAGTTCAGACATCTGCCTCTTTGTTTCGTCACACAGCGGCGCGTCCTGCACTCACAGGCGGAGTTGGGAACAGCTGGCCACATCAGCTCCTGCTGGCGGGACCGCCGGCCCTGCGAGTCCACGTACACGCCGATGGAGCTGAAGCACAGCAGCAGCTCTTTGCTGGAGATCTCCACGGCGCAGAGGGCCTCCAGGCTCTGCTGGGGGATGAAGGCCAGCGTGTGGTCCTCGTGGTGGAGCAGGTTGACGGGGGCCACGTCTCCGTGGACACTGCGGACGTCGTCACGGTCAGATTGACTCAGATCATCGTGCTGCTCAGTCAGTTAACGTGGAAGCACTGCGGTAACGTCAATCCGCTGACAGGGAGCGTACCTGTAGCGGGTGAAGCCGGACTGGTAGCCCACGTAGAGCCGCTCACTGAGCAGCCCCATCCACTGCACCGGCCCCGGGGCCTGAACCTCCCGCAGCCGCCGGTGGCGTCCTTTACTCTTATTCACCTGGAGGTTTCACAGGAATGCGATGAACAAAGGGCAGCGTGGCGGCCAGCTGCGAGCGAACAGGCCCGCGCTCTCACCTCGTAGCATATGACTTGTCGCTTCATGGCCACGCACAGGCAGGTGAGCGAGCCGCCGCGGACGGGCCCGGAGACGATGCTCTGGCAGCCTCGGGTCTCGGCCAGCTTGTAGGAGTCGGTCTCGCGGCCGTCCAAGGCCTGCGTGGGGAAGAGACGGACGTGGCGGTTCCTGCCGGAGATCACCGCCAGCAGCTGCTCCTGCAGGATCAGGTCGATGTGGTGCACCTTCTTGTTGTCCCCCACCCGGATTATTTCTGAGGACAGAGGGAGAGGGAGTGAAGATAAGGGGGCACAAAGCATCAGGGACACCGCACACATCCTCGAGAGCGGGTTACCATCTTTGGTGACATGGACGACGTAAAGGCCTTCCTCGTTGCCCAGGGCGACGCGCTCGTGATCTGAGGCAGAGCAGACGGGTCAGTGCCAGTAGAGCAGTTTCTGCTACGCAAACACACAGTGGCGAAGCCCACCTATGATGGCAGCGGACTGCGTGGTCTTGATGAGCGGCAGCGTGCTGTCGTAAGCCTCCTTGGGCACGTAGACGAAGCGCTCCTTCAGCTTGTTCTTCTTGAGGATGCGGTGGAGCTCGTTGAGGAGACCCACCCACTTGTTCCTCTCCTGGTCGCTGTCGGCCAGGATCAGGATGGAGGGCTTGTGGTTGCTCGAGTGGGAGAGCTGGGACGCCGTCACCTGGGGAGACAGGGGGTGCATCGCAGCGCGTCAGAACGCGGCGTGAAGCGTTGGGGGTTTTTCTTCTTCGCCTCCAGAGAAGTCGGTCTTACTCTGAATATACAAGGGATGTCTTTGCGGCTGGCGTGGATGACATCAGAGGCCAGGACAGAACTGACCGAAAACTCTTCATCCCTGAAAGGAAGGAGATGAAGGTTAGATCGATCAAGTGATGCTTCTAGAAAAATGCCAAACATCAGCTTGTGAAATGTGTCGGCTGAGCCAAACCACCACAGCACCCGGGCGCCTCTCCACGTACCTCATGTCGATCACTTGGCTCACCACGACACTCGGCTGCGTGACTTTTCCTTCTCCCAGTTCGTAGAGGAACAGTTTGAAGTCACAGACCACCGCCATCGCTCTCTGCCAGCCCTTCTTAACCCCGGTCGGTTTGGGCACCTAGAAAAGGACACAAGACGTGGGGGCTGAAACTACGTGGACCAGTACAGAAGACGCGCTCTCACATCATTTCGGCCTCAACGTCTGACTCACCCGGACGTGCCCTTCATACGCAGTACCAATCCCCTTCTGGGGGTCGATGCCCAGCGGGCCCTTGGTCTGGTCCTGGGGGACGGGGCACACAGCCGGAGCTTTGTCCGCACAGGTCACATGGCAGGAGAAGTTGCACACTGGACCAGAGAGACGCAGGAAGTTCAAACGTTAAAAACCAGAAGGAAGCTTGAAATGGTGAATTGGTTCAACTTTAACATTCGTGTCCTCACCTTCACAGGTGCAGCCTTGACGTATGAGGCCCACCATGAGGGAGGTGCACTGGTTGCACTTAGTGGGCGTGCTGAAGGACTTCACCACAAACTGGTGCGCTTTGGGCTGTGGAGGGAATCAAGAGAAAGAGCGTGAACGAGAGAGAGAGAGCGGACGCATCAAACATGTGGAGCGATCCCCGGGGGGGAGGTCTGACCTTGGGAGAGGAGCGTCCAATGCTGCCGTACCCGCCGGAGCGCATGGTGGGGGTCTGCGCGGCGCGAGGAGGGTGGTCTATCAGCTGCACCACAGAACACACACAACACAACACCTGTTAATGTCCATCGTCCAACAGCAGCAGTGAGACACTGAGCTGTTTAGATGTAGTCTGACCTCTATGGGCTCCACGTCACTGGCCATGGAGGGGGACCGCGAGCGGGACTTGAGGTGGGACTTGGGGTCATCTTCCCTGGAGGGAGTGTTGGAAGGGGTGAAGTTCTCCATGGAGTCCATCTGCAGAGAGAGAGGGGGGGTGGTGTGGAAACATAAGTGAGGAAACATGAAATAAGATGGAGAGGATGGTGGTGATGAGGCAGATGGAGAGGATGGCGGTGATGAGGCAGATGGAGAGGAAGGCGGTGATGGAGAGGATGGAGAGGAAGGCAGTGATGAGGCAGATGGAGAGGATGGTGGTGATGAGGCAGATGGAGAGGATGGTGGTGATGAGGCAGATGGAGAGGATGGTGGTGATGAGGCAGATGGAGAGGATGGCGGTGATGAGGCAGATGGAGAGGATGGTGGTGATGAGGCAGATGGAGAGGATGGTGGTGATGAGACAGATGGAGAGGATGGCGGTGATGAGGCAGATGGAGAGGATGGTGGTGATGAGGCAGATGGAGAGGATGGTGGTGATGAGGCAGATGGAGAGGATGGTGGTGATGAGACAGATGGAGAGGATGGCGGTGATGAGGCAGATGGAGAGGATGGTGGTGATGAGGCAGATGGAGAGGATGGTGATGATGATGGTGGTGAGATGGAGAGGATGGTGGTGATGAGGCAGATGGAGAGGATGGTGGTGATGAGGCAGATGGAGAGGATGGTGGTGATGAGACAGATGGAGAGGATGGTGGTGATGAGGCAGATGGAGAGGATGGCGGTGATGAGGCAGATGGAGAGGATGGTGGTGATGAGGCAGATGGAGAGGATGGTGGTGATGACAGATGGAGAGGATGGTGGTGATGGCGGTGATGAGGAGAGGAAGGCGGTGATGAGGCAGATGGAGAGGATGGTGGTGATGAGACAGATGGAGAGGATGGTGGTGATGAGGCAGATGGAGAGGATGGTGGTGATGAGGCAGATGGAGAGGAAGGCGGTGATGAGACAGATGGAGAGGATGGTGGTGATGAGACAGATGGAGAGGATGGTGGTGATGAGGCAGATGGAGAGGGTGGTGATGAGGCAGATGGAGAGGATGGTGGTGATGAGGCAGATGGAGAGGATGGTGGTGATGAGGCAGATGGAGAGGATGGTGGTGATGAGGCAGATGGAGAGGATGGTGGTGATGAGGCAGATGGAGAGGAAGGTGGTGATGAGGCAGATGGAGAGGAAGGTGGTGATGAGGCAGATGGAGAGGATGGTGGTGATGAGGCAGATGGAGAGGATGGTGGTGATGAGGCAGATGGAGAGGAAGGCGGTGATGAGGCAGATGGAGAGGATGGTGGTGATGAGGCAGATGGAGAGGATGGTGGTGATGAGGCAGATGGAGAGGATGGTGGTGATGAGGCAGATGGAGAGGATGGTGGTGATGAGGCAGATGGAGAGGATGGTGGTGATGAGGCAGATGGAGAGGATGGTGGTGATGAGGCAGATGGAGAGGATGGTGGTGATGAGGCAGATGGAGATGGTGGTGATGAGGCAGATGGAGAGGATGGTGGTGATGAGGCAGATGGAGAGGATGGTGGTGATGAGGCAGATGGAGAGGATGGTGGTGATGAGGCAGATGGAGAGGATGGTGGTGATGAGGCAGATGGAGAGGATGGTGGTGATGAGGCAGATGGAGAGCAATGTGCTGCGTTCAAGTTGATAAATAAGAAGCGGGTCCCGTCTGCTCACATGGAAAACACACACGTTGTGGTTAAAATGCGTCATATGAAATGCGGTGGACTTTAAAAGCCACAAAGGAAAACCACCACAATTGTATTGCCCCCCAGTGACCCCAAGCACACACACCCCCCAGCATGCACGGCCCCCCACAAGGCTACAACATGTGTTCCTCAGAACCAATGGCATGCAGCCACACAGACACACACAACTGAGGAGACGCACACACACACACACACACACACAACAAGCACCCATGTGACGGGACAACACATTCAGAAGGGCTCAATGAAGCCACGTGATGGTGCTTACGCGTCGGCCTTTGCTCGCCGGGCCAACGGATGGCGAGCGCTTCAGCGGCAGGAAGCAGAGTGGCAGAAACACAGATGTGAATATCAGAGAGCTGCAACGTTACGCAGACTGAGAGCGTCTGTCACGTCAGTGGGTTTAAACCAGCACTTTATTCACTTCAAACACTCATACGTTGCTTTTCACTAACATTAACTATTTAAAACATTCACCCACCATTTACAGAAACTATGTCAACAATTGTATCAGTTCGTTTCAGCCATTCATTCATTATTCGTCTATTTCATTCATTCACTGGGGAACCAGCGCAGCACAAACGGCCCTCGTGTGAAATGCACCTTAAGCTTCAACCACCCGAGATTGATTGGCAGCTCAATTGTTATATTGAATGTACTTTAGATCAAAATAAGTCACTGGAATGGGCGGATGGGAGCAGGAAAAGGAAACATGGAGCAACTCAAGTGAAGGAAAAATGATTGGAAAAAAAGGTAAGAAGGATTTAAAAAAATGAACTTTGTAGTTCTGTTCTAGCGCCGATGAGTTAGAACCATTCAAATAAAGAAAAAACAATATACAAACTAGAAACAAATCATGTGCATTAGAAGAATTAATCTGATTGCACGTATTTGTAGTAAGGAAATACTTCTCTGATCTTGTTAAAATGTGTTTCTGCAGGAGTCCTGCTCTCGCTTACACTGCTGCACGGACACAAACTCAAAAGACACAATATGGACCACAGATCTACAATAAAATACTCCTACAACTACTGCGACACACACACGGACCACTGCTCCTCAAGAGAAACTTACGTCTTCCCAAAACTCAATTAAAGAAGATGAGGACGAGGAATAAGAGTCCTGATGGACCCGAGAATGAAGCAAGGAAACAACCAAAAGGACACAAATACATGTAAACAAAACAGAACAAAACATGAAAGCATGAAGAAAAAGCACAGATATCATTTCTTTTAATGCAGGCTTCTAATTCTCATAGATTTCCATCTGTAGCTGCAGAAGGATTTCAGGTGGCTCACATGCATGTTGGGACTGAATACTTACATCAAACTGGTCCAGCGCTGATGTGGGCGCGTTGAGAAAAGCCAAGAAGGAATTCTGGGAATCCTGGTGCTTGACACCTTCAGACACAGAACAAATAACACAACGGTGGTTAAGTATGTGATATTAACACATCAAAGGGTGACTTAACCAAAGTGAGTCACAGGACCTGTGTTCATATGACCTCAGTAACAATGCATCTCATGCACATCGGACGCGCCTTCAGCTGACATACGGCTGCTGATGAGATGAAATCCCTCACAAAAACGTTTATTTAACTCACTATTTGAAAAATGTACATAAAAACATTTCAGCGTTTTCCGTCGGTTTAAACTTCAGGGGATTAAGAGTCGCCACGCGGATTCATGTCAGGGTGGAACTATGGAACTCTTTAGGGTGGGGGGGTAATTTGAGGGTGGGGGCGCCCCCCTGTTATAATGGTGCATTCAGCAGTCCGCGTGTTGGAGGCTGACGGGGGAACGCGTGGGTGGATGCGGGGGAGGATGCGGGGGAACGCGTTGGTGGATGCGGGGAGGAGGATGCGGGGAACGCTGCGGTGGATGCGGGGAGGATGGGTGGATGCGGGGAACGGGGGAACGCGTGGATGATGGGGGATGCGGGGAACGCGTGGGTGGATGCGGGGAACTGGGTGGATGGGGAAGGTGGGTGGAATGCGTGGGTGGATGATGGGGAACGCGCGGGGAATGCGGGTGGATGCGGGGGAACGCGCGGGTGGATGCGGGGGAACGCGTGGGTGGATGCGGGGGAACGCGCGGGTGGATGCGGGGAGGATGCGGGGGAACGCGCGGGTGGATGCGGGAGGATGCGGGGAGGATGCGGGGAACGGGTGGATGCGGGGAGGATGCGGGGAACGTGGGTGGATGCGGGAACGCGCGGTGGATGCGGGGAACGCGCGGGGATGGATGTGGGGGAACGCGGGTGGATGCGGGGGGGATGCGGGATGGGGTGGATGCGTGGTGGATGCGGTAGATGCGGTGGATGCGCGGTGGATGCGCGGGGTGATGTGGGTGGATGCGTGGGTGGATGCGTGGGAACGCGTGGGTAGATCTGGGTGGATGCGCGGGGAACGATGGTGGTGGATGCGGGGAACGCAAGGGGTGGATGCGATGCGGGGGAACGCGGGTGGATGCGGGGAGATGCGGGGGATGCGCGGTGGATGCGGTGGATGCGTGGGTGGATGCGGTAGATGCGGTGGATGTGGGTGGATGCGTGGGTGGATGCGGTGGTGGGAACGCGTGGGTAGATGCGGGTGGATGTGTGGGTGGATGCGCGGGTGGATGGTGGATGCGGGTGGATGCGTGGGTGGATGTGGGTGGATGCGTGGGGGGACGCGTGGGTGGATGCGGGGTGGATGCGTGGGTGGATGCGTGGGTGGATGCGGGTGGATGCGCGGGTGGATGCGGGGTGGATGCGCGGGTGGATGCGTGGTGGATGCGGGTGGATGCGGGGTGCGTGGGTGGATGCGGGGAGGATGCGGGGGAACGCGCGGGTGGATGCGGGGGAACGTGGTGGATGCGGGGAACGCGGGTGGATGCGGTGGATGCGGGGAACGTGGGTGGATGCGGGGGAACGGGGAACGTGGGTGGATGCGTGGGGGAACGCGTGGTGGATGCGTGGGTGAATGTGGGTGGATGGGTGGATGCGTGGGTGGATGCGGGGAACGCGTGGGTGGATGCGGGGAGGATGCGGGTGGATGCGTGGGTGGATGCGTGGGTAGATGCGGGTGGATGCGCGGGTGGATGCGTGGGTGGATGCGTGGGTGGATGCGGGGAACGCGCGGGTGGATGCGGGGGAACGTGCGGGTGGATGCGGGGGAACGCGCGGGTGGATGCGGGGCGTGGGTGGATGGGTGGATGCGGGGAACGGTGGATGCGGTGGATGCGTGGTGGGTGGATGCGTGGGTGGATGCGGGTGATGCGTGGGTGGATGCGTGGTGGATGCGATGGATGCGGGTGGATGCGTGGGTGGATGCGCGGGTGGATGCGGGTGGATGCGGGTGGATGCGTGGGTGGATGCGTGGGTGGATGCGGGGTGGATGGGTGGATGTGGGGTGGATGCGTGGGTGGATGCGTGGGTGGATGCGTGGGTGGATGCGGTGGATGCGGTGGATGCGTGGGTGGATGATGTGGGTGGATGCGTGGGTGGATGCGTGGGTGGATGCGTGGGTGGATGTGTGGGTGGATGTGTGGGTGGATGGGTGGATGTGGGTGGATGCGGTGGATGTGTGGGTGGATGCGGGTGGATGCGTGGGTGGATGCGTGGGTGGATGCGGGTGGATGCGTGGGTGGATGCGGGTGGATGCGGGGCAGTGGTACCTCTGCGTAGCCGTAGCTCCTCGGTCTCTCTCTTCAGCCGGTCGATCTCGGCCAGCAGCTCCTGGTTTCTACCCTCCACATCCTGCAGTTTACTGTTGGTCCCCGACAACAATGAGTCGCATACGAGCCTGAGCTTCATGAACACTTCATTTCTATACATTCTATATCTAAGTATCCGTACCATTCTGTGGACATGTTGTCGGCCTTGACCTTGTTCAACTCGTCTTGGATGCTCTGCTTGGCTCTAATCTCAGCATCTAAAGCCGACTGCAGCTCCAGACGGGCGGACATGTCCAGCTTGGCAAAGCGCCGCATCTTCCACGGCATGTCCTGGAACAGAGAAAGATGGAGGTCAAATGAGAGAGGAGTTACTTATTAGGCAACCTGTGATAAAGCTGATCTATTATTACCATTACTTATTACCACTACTAGTCTGTCAATATAATTGCAATCGTTAAAGTGAAACAAGGCCAAACACAACACAAGCCGACTCATCATCCTTATCGCATCTCCAGCCTGCATTTGAATAAACAGCATCTATCGTAGTTTAAGACTGTGTGTCTCACTGTGGATCTCGCTCCCAGGCTGGTGTTTCTCAGTCCCTCCAGCTCCTCGGTCATCTTAGTGGCCAGAGCCTGCAGGTATCCCCGGGCATCCTTCTCGTCACTCACCCTGCAGGAAACAAACGTTCATATTTGCGTTAATCTGCAGCCAAAGAACTTCAATGACAAGCTTTGTCAACGTATAATATTCCACCCACTAAACGATCTCGTTTCGTGGTTTGTCTGCAGTACCACAGCCTTTCCACTAGAGGGCAACATGAATCACTAGATTCTTCTAAATGCATTCCAGACTGAGCATTTGTATGCGCACGTTTGGAATGTGTTGTATGTGTCTATCGGCCTTTGAATGGATGCACCGTGTGTGTGTGTGTGTGTGTGTGTGTGTGTGTGCGCTGTGTGAGGACTGCAGGGCTCGTCCAACAGAGCGAAGCCGAGCAGCTGCTGAGGAGTCACATGAAGGGAGGGTCAAATAGCACAAAGATATTTAGAGGCATGTGAGAAATGCTGCAGCTATTCTGAATAGAGGCACCCAACACACCACTCAACAGCACAGCGACTATGTGTCCTTCAGCTTGTGTGAACGCGTTCATGGAGGTATGCGCCTCGGCGAGTGTTGTGCATGTTGGAGTGAGTCCCTGCATGTGTGTGTGTGTGCGTCTCACCATTGGATTATTTCCGTGATCTGGGCCTCCCAGTGAGCCACGCTTTCTTTTTTGTCCGCCAGCTCCCTCATCTCGTCCTCCAGCTGCCTGTTGGAGCCGTTCACCTTCTCAAACATGCTGGTCAGCTGAGGGGAAAACGCAATGAAAGACATCCCATCAAACATCAGACTGAGAGGCACGTTGGTAAAGCCGCTTCAACGGCTAAATGTACCCGCTAACCCTACAGCACAGACCCCTGCTCCTGTAATGAGGGCAGCAGGTGTCATAGCTGCCTACAGGTAAAGACTGCTTCAATACGGAGGATGAATCGCGGTATTGTTGAAGGTTATGACAGTTGTTATTATATAATGTTATAAAGATTGTACTAAAACCCAACCAGACACACAGCGGGCCGGGTTCTTCCTATCATCACCTCCTTGGTATCCGAGTTGTGAACACACGTCACGTGCAGATAGTTTCATTCTAAAGGTTTCATTATTGATTTCATGGGGCAGCTCTTGAGCCGTCCATCAATCCCAATGTTGGGGGGGCGACTTGCATTGGATCCATATCGGCTGACATACGAACACCATCCAAGCAGATCGGACGTATTTGGTCTGTTGGTTTTGGAGTTGGACTTTGATCAGAACGTGGGTAGTTGTTCACAGGGGGGCTGTCATGCTCACGCGGATGTGCTGAGGTTTGGAAGTGAGCGGTAGCGGTTAGCGCGGCCTCCTCGGCTAGCTCTGTTAGCACGATGGCACTTAATAAAAAACTAAGTCCTTTCTTCACCCGGTAAATATGTAACGGCAGCTCAGATAAAACGGTTAAAGCATTTAGCAGCGTGCTGTACAACAAGCCAGCTGTTGAACACATGCAGACTTTCTGCAGTAGATGACATTCACCCTCAATCTGGATCTAACAGTGAAAGTTAAACCGCCGGTTTGTCCGCTCTGAAAACACAATTAAGACTGAATTAATACCTGATTTTTATACTCAGCAAACAAAAGATAATAATAACATAATATTCTCAAACTGTGTATTCAAGGACTGTTTTGTACGGAGGATCACATCATACAGACAGATTTAATCTGTGCTCAACTTCCGCTTGGAGAAATATTATTCTTCAGATTGTGAAACCGGATAAAGCGTTGAATGTGTTGAGGGACACATTTATCGCCACATTCATATTCTATCAATTTCCTCCAGACACTTTATCAGTCGCAGACTTTAAAAACAACATTTTATTGCAAATGTCAGAATGCCTTCCGCTCCGAGACATTGTTTCAATAGGGAGCCATTCCTGAACTTCCAAAGTCAATAGAGTGATTCCGTCTGAACGTGCAGAGGGCTGCAGGGGGCTGCAAGGGGCTGCATGGGGCTGCATGGGGCTGCAAGGGGCTGCAAGGGGCTTTCATGGGGCTGCAGGGGGCTGAAAGGGGCTTTCATGGGGCTGCAGGGGGCTGCATGGGGCTGCATGGGGCTGAAAGGGGCTTTCATGGGGCTGCAGGGGGCTGCAAGGGGCTTTCATGGGGCTGCAAGGGGCTGCATGGGGCTGCATGGGGCTGCAAGGGGCTTTCATGGGGCTGCAGGGGGCTGCATGGGGCTGCATGGGGCTGCAAGGGGCTTTCATGGGGCTGCAAGGGGCTGCAGGGGGGTATCGAGCAGTGATTTCTTTGGCATAGCGGGGAGAGGGCGGGATGCTGAAAGGGTTTGGGCCTGCAGGGTTGTGTGTGTGTGGTAGAGATAAACAGATACCAATACGCTCGTGGGTGTATTTTGCATGCATGTACTGATATCTGACCTTATCCAGTTCACTGGACAGCTTCTTATTCTCCTCAGTGAGCAGGACTCTCTCCCTCTCGTACTTCTGCTTGGACTCCGTCTCAAACTCCTCACACGTGCTGTGGCTGCAGGACGCACGCACACACACACACACACACACGCACACACACACACACACTCAGTGTTAAGCTCGTCACACTGTGAAACACACAAATTCGCAGCTGCAAAATCAATCTGTCAATATAACACAAAAATGGGACTTTATTTAGAGATCTGTAGTTGGTGGGATGATTGAGGGCTGAATTCAAATGAAGGTCGGTCGACTTATCCACCAAAACTTCAATCCAGTGAATCATCTGCCTCCTACCTTTGTTGGTGTGTGGGCCTCAGACTTCACACATTCCCAGTAAACCTAAATCAAAGGCTTGGTGGTAAAACCATGTCCACATTAAACAGCCCAAACACATCTGATACGGCCGTGTGTTTGAAAGGGATTAGAAAGCCGGGTGAATAATACGTCAGTAACCCAACGGGCATGAAACCAGATCTTAATAAAATGTGATTAATCCAGCAGTTCCCAGCATGGGATCAGGCCCCCTGACCACCTACCAGGTGGTCTGCAGCGGAAACATAAGGGATTTTTATCTTATTTGGAACATATTATATACATTATTATAAGCCATAATAACAAGTTGCCTCACTCTTTCAATTCAGAAACAACCTTTAGATTTATGTTAGCGTGAACGTCTGAAATAACATTGTGTTTTCTTGACAGTCCTGCTGCTGCTTCACCTTTGGCAATGACATCACTTAGATCAACAATCGTTTCATTAATAGATGCTAAAACTCTAGAGCTCGTCTGCGTAGCTCAGTCAAGGAGACGTCTGCATAGGCTCCTATTGTGGACGCATTACTACTAGTTAGAGTCTAACTATAACTAACTTACACATTACTACACATTAATACCACACATGGCCTTTTTAATAGGATGGTAATTACCTCACGCAATCATCACTGGAGAGACAATAAAGGAAAGAAAAATAACGTCATGATATCGGGCGCCACGCGACCGGGAATACAGGAGACAAAAACAAGGGATGGGATGAAGACAAAGACAGGAGCACCTCTCGCGGCGCGTCTTGTCCAGCTTGTCTTTGAGCATGAGGATCTCTTTCTGCAGGGTCAGCTGTTGGCCCTCGGCGTCCCGCAGCTCTTTGCGCGCCGCCTTCAGCTCGGTGGCGTGCTGCGCCTCCCTGCGCGCCAGCTCCTCCTCGTACAGGAGCGTCTTCTTCTCCAGGTCCCCCCCGCAGGCGGCCCACCTCCTGGCTCTGGTCTGCCGAGGCCGGACCTGCAGAGGAGCCGGCCTGCTTCACCTGGTGGGGGAGAGGCGGGGGTGAGGCTGGGAGGAAGATGGGAGACGGCGTCCATGACAGTACTGAGTGTCCTGGTCTAGATGGCGTGGAGTCGGATACAGATGCGCGGAGGCTCCGTGGACGTTTCCTGGCACGCTTACTTTAAGCCCTTCCAGGTCCTCCTCCAGCTGACGGCTGTACTGCTCGTTGCGCTCCCTCAGCTTCCTCTCCTTCTGAGCCTCCGCTGCCTGCTCCTCCGCCTGCACCTCCATCTGATTGGTGCAGAAGCCCCAGTGCGTTAGAGGCGAGCATAGACCACGACATGGTTTCGTATCTATAGTCTAAGTCTTGGTGGATAGTAGATTTCTACCGTACACGGGAGGTGGCAGAGGCGTGAATAGTGAGGAGACAGAACAGGGCGTGCGACCAACCACAGGGTGACTACTCTACCTCCTTCTTGGCTCTCTCGGCCTTTCGCACCTCAAGGCGGAGAGCCTCGACCTTCTGACCCTGGCTCTCCATCTCCTCCTCCTTGTCACGCAGCTGGCGGACCAGGCGCTGCTTCACCGACCTGGGGCGGAGGTTGAGTCAGACTTGGAGCAAGTATACGACCACCTAAACCAGCGCTTTGCTTAGTGGTGAGGAGCAGCGGTCCTACCGGAGGTCGGTGAGTCTCTCGTTGAGCTCAGAAAACTCCTGCATGGCCAGTTTCCTCTGGCTGTGGGCTTCCTTCAGCTCCTTGGACTGAGACTTCAGCTTCTCATTGGCCTCCAGGAGATCCTGGACAGAGAAAAGGGATGCAAGTACACATTGAGATACAGTGACTTCTAGAAGAACTCCTCTCCATCAAAGCTTTAATTAACCTTTTTTGGATCAAAGCGGAGCAGACAGGTTTTTTATTTTCTGTGGATTAATATTATAAATATTGTGACCCCGAACAATAAAGTATATTCATGTCTTGGTAACTAAAACAAAGTAAAGATGCTCTGATATTGTTTTCTTTCAGACACCTGAACACACCAATACACAATAACAATCCAGTACAAAAAGGTTTTGGTTCCCTCTGATACACATTTTAAGTATAAAAAGATGTTTTTAATTACATTTGAACACTGCATTATGAGGGAAGTGTATGTGGTGTGTAGTACTTTAGCCCGGTTGTGGTTTTTCATGTGTAGCATGATAAAGGAGAATATTATCCCAGATCAGTGCATTGACTTACATAGAGGCCGACACCTGGTCCAGTACTTTAGGCTGTTCAGATAAAGTATTGGTGCATTTCTCCCAAAAAGAATAAAGAACTAAGCATTGTTGTCCTGCCAGTGGCACGTTTGTCACCTTAGATAACAGAGGCACCGTATGTCGATGACACAGAGGAGGCTTCTACCTTGTGCATGTCATCCTTCTCCTGAGCGACGCTCTTCACCCGCCTCTCCAACGTCTTGACGTGTTTCGATGAGTCCTCCAGGTCCCTGCGGGCCAGAGACACGTCCTCCAGCTGCTTCTCTAGTTGGCCCGAGTCTGACGCACACACACACACACACACACACACACGCACACACACACACACACACGGTTTTAAAATGTAACGGAACAGACTTTGACCATGGTTGTGTTAGTTTGTCAGAATGTGGTGAATTAGGAAAAGATGGCGCGGAATTGAATATGAGAAGAGAAGAAGAATCCTGACCAGCGATCTGCTTCTTGAGGACGTCGATCTCACTCTTCAGACTCCTGATCTCCACCTCCTTGTTGGCGCTGGGAGGCCCCTCGCCTGTTGGGTGCTGCAGCGCCTGCACCGTCTGAGTGGCCTCTGCAACCGGCCATTTGGAAGCGTCAGTTTGGTGCTTTGTTAAACTAGTTTTTTTTTCGCGAAGCTGCACCAACATGCGGTTAAAGTGCAGCTGGACCGGCGGCCGTGCAGTGCGTCTCCTCACCTTGCAGTTTGCGGCACAGCTCTACCTTCTCCTGCTCCAGGCGGCTGATCCTCCGCTCATAGGCCTCTGTGGCCAGGCTGTCCTCCAGGCCGCGCTGGACATCCAGGTCCAACTGGTCCCGGCCCGCCTTCCCCGGCTCGCCCGCCAGCTGCCGCAGGCAAGCCCGGTCGGACAGGGAACTAGAGGCAAGGGGGGGGAGGGCGGAGGAAAGGGGGCAGGAGGCCCATCGCAGTGAGAGGCGGTGATTAATGAGCATAATGGTGTTTGAACAGTAGGAGAGCATTCGACATGGAGCTACGGGGAAGGACCAGAGGAGACGTGGGTGTGTGTATGTGAAGGTGGAGAGGATGTGGAGTCATGTAGGGACCGGGAGGGTGGAGCAGGAATGACGGCTACAAAAAGGAAGACGCTCGCACACCCCGTAATTTGCCTTTGTCAATTATCCTCCCCTTAAATATTTAACTGTATCCTTAACTTCACCAACCTGAATACCAAAATAAAAAAGACCCACCCAGTCTAAATCTAGGCAGTAGTATTATAAACAATGGCTAATATAGAATGTATTTTGGCACTTACCATTTACTGGTGTAGGTGAAGCCCACAAAGGGCAGGTGGTGGCCCGAGAAGGCCGTGTGAGAGGGAGGGGGCATGGTCTCCTGAAAGACGATCAGAAGATACCTCAGAAGTGAGATCTTTCATGCTGGTGCCTGATGAACTATTTGCACACGAGCCGCTCACCGAGTTCTTCAGGCAGTCGTCATCCACGTCGAAGTTGGAGGTGTCGGTGGGGCTGCTGACCTCTGGGATGTAGGGGGCCTCACACGACCGAACGTTTTCCCAATCAATGCCTGAGCACAAGAGCGGCCGCACTTACAGCGCGATGCGAGACCCAAAACACTGGCAATTACCAACTCAGAACTGATCCAACCTGATAGAAGACATTTCACTTTCTGTTGAATAGGCTGCTGTTCCTCAATATACAGCATTACAAAAGAGGAAGAATGTATCCATCGTTTCAAATATTAACTAACACGATATAAAAAAAGCAACACACCTTAAGAGTAAAAAGAGGACCGTATTAATAAAATGTCACCAAAAAATAAAAACGGAAATCGTTTTGTATCACCGACAGCTAAAACACATTATGGCATAAAATAGAACAAAGGCCACCAGCAGAAGCAGCGGGACATCATCCACGAGATGCTAATGCTAATCTGCTAATACACAACTGCTAGAAAGATCAGATTAAAAACAACGGCAGGAAACCACGGAGACGCTTGCTACGTTGAACTGTACCGACGAAGAAGGGGTGGTGCTTGAAGTCCTCAATGCCGTTCTGGCCCAGTCGGTGCTCTCGACTGCAAATGAGCCTGCGGATCAGATCCTTGGCGTCCTCGGACACGTCGGTGATCTGCTGGGGGAACTGGAAGCGCTCCTGCGCCGGACGGGATGCTGATTAGAGATCACATGTGCCATTGCTTCTTGTAGCTCTAACGTCTGTACACGGGGCGCCTCTGTCCATGACGCCGCGTGACCCGTCCCGCTCTGCTGACACGGCCACGCGTTAGCAAGACAGAAGCAGCAGAAACCCCGCGGAGGAGCTCACCTTGTGGTTCATGATCTTCCCATAGGTCTCCACCAGGGACTCTGCGTAGAAAGGCGTCTCGCCGTACAGCATTTCATACATGCACACGCCCAGGGACCACCAGTCGCACTCCGGTCCATACTTGCCCTTCCCATCCTCCATGGCCTGCAGTATTTCTGGGGAGATGTAGTCGGGCGTCCCCACCGCCACGGAGGACTGCACCTAGCGGAGGCACCGGAGCAAGCGGTCAGAAACGGACCCCAAGGATGCCGCACGAAGGCTGCACGCGGATGACGGGTTACAGGCCCAAGCCTTTAACGTCTCACCACAGGGTTATCGAGCCTGTCATCAAATCCACGTTTATGAACGTGATGCCAAATATGGAATTAAAATCAAAGAATGATGAATTTTGCCAAAAGGTGGGGAAGAGACAAGATGGATGTTGCCGTCGCTTCCTGTTATTTTAAGAGGTTGCAGATGAAATACACTCTTATCATCAAGGCTTCAATCTCAACGTTTCGGTGCGACCCCCCCGTCGAGCCCCACGTTTATTGTTCCAAATGATCGTATAACCTCATCACTGTACTATTGGAGGGACACGTCAGGAGCTTTTCATCCTGTCATTCTTCCGTTACGCAACACCTGAGGGAAACATTCATTTCTCTGAATCATGAACTGCAGCCACAGCCAAGCAGATGACCACAACCCCCCCTGGGAGAGCCGGGGGGGGGGTGAGGAGGAGGTCACAGTAGCTCTGGTTTGTTTGCTCTGGACTGGATATCAGCAGCAGTGTGGTTAAGAGGAACAACGTACTGTCCCGTCCTCCATGAGCTTGAGGCAGGAGCCGAAGTCGGCCAGGCGGATGTGGCCGTTCATATCCAGCAGAATGTTGTCGGGCTTGATGTCCCTGAAGGAAGCCGGAGAGAAAGAGAGAAGATGAGGAACCGCCTTCCAAACCAAACAACACCCATCGCACACGAGCCCGATCTCTAATCAAGCATCATCAAACCAAGTGACCTGCTCTAACCTCACCCGTACAGCTGGCGTGTGACAATATCATGAAGCATTTCATTCCGATGGTGGAACCGGGAGAACCGGCAGTACGCCTGATGGTGGTTTGTGTCTGGTCTCTGCGTTCCATGGCGGCGTTCGCATGGCCGTGGTCAAATGTTTGTTAAGTCGCACCCAGTGGCCTAAAATAAAAGTAACTAAATATAGCTCGAGTCCACGGAGTCGCTGAGGACAGACGCTGTCTGATGGATGGACACCACATACCGTAGACGAGTGCATACATTCATGCAGATGTACAGTAATGACATTCACGTGATCTTAAGTAGGAACCTGAACGCCACGAACAACGGAATCAGACAATTCTTCTTCTAAGGGAACCGTGTTGTGGCTTCTACACACCAATCCTGCACATAATAATTGATGATTTTATCGATGGCTCTCAGGTTCTTCTTGTTCCTGCAGGTCGGAAGAATCTAATATGACGCGGCTGACGCGGAAAGGCCCACAGGTGGCGCTAATGTGCCAAAAACACGGCAACGCACTGCGAGAGGTCGGGGAGAAGAAGACAGTCTGCACGTACGGGAGCGCAGCTTTCAATATTTATACAACAATGTTTCCGAGGACACGGGTCAGTCAGCAGGTCCGATTATCGACGGGCTGGTCAGTGTCGCTGCTCATTTCCCTACGCAGACCCGAGTGTTGTTTTGGGTTAGATTTTGATTTGTTATTTAATAAGTATTGATATATTTGACTTTGTTTCATGTGCTTTATGATTAAGTGGCTTTTACTAGTATAATCCATCTTTATTTGAAAATTGCACCGTTTTTACAACGCTTTTACAAATGCATTGATTAAAATACTTCCTGACGCCTGGAGTGTCCGTCCATCACCAGGCGCACACAGTCCTGACAGGAAGCGACAACCTTACAAATCATACATGACACCTGCAACACTGTGAGCGTGTGAAACGCTTCAGTAGCTGGAAGAACTGAATCTGTTCCAGAGTGGTTGAGTTGGTCCTCGTGTCTGTCCTGTAGGGACGGGCAGCACAGAGGGGTCCTGATGCTGTGTCTCTCTTCACCTTCTTCCCCAAATCGGCCTGACCGACCTTTTCTCTCGGCCGCCCGACTCTTAAAATCATCCTTCCTTAAATGCCGCCCAAGCCCCCCAATCCCACCGACTAGCTACGGCTAGCCCACGCTGGTTAGCGGCGCTAAGCTACGGCTAGCCCACGCTGGTTAGCGGCGCTAAGCTACGGCTAGCCCACGCTGGTTAGCGGAGCTATGCTACGGCTAGCCCACGCTGGTTAGCGGAGCTAAGCTACGGCTAGCCCACGCTGGTTAGCGGCGCTAAGCTACGGCTAGCCCACGCTGGTTAGCGGCCCTAAGCTACGGCTAGCCCACGCTGGTTAGCGGCGCTAAGCTACGGCTAGCCCACGCTGGTTAGCGGAGCTAATTGGGCGCCTGTGTCACGGAGCTCGTGCCGTCTTAAGGAGCAGAGCAGGGACGAGAATAGCAGGAGTTAATCTGCTCTTAAGGCCGCGGCCTCCATCTGTGACGGCCATCTGGACGCCGCCGCATAACAGGAGACACGCATGGACCAGGCGTGTCCACAGGGCACCGGCAGGCGCTGGTGGACTGACAGGACACCCGGCACCACAGCTTTCCATCAGGCTGAAAATGACGTCTAACGCGCAGGAAGTCCGGAGCGTGGCGTCGGTTGAGGGACGTGTTAACAGGCCGTGCTGGTGGGACGGCGCTCACACAGGCTCTGCAGTCACCCGCTCAGGACCATTGTCCTCCCTCCACTTTGCAGCTCTGTCCCCGCGTCCATCCACACACACACTTTTGTCGCCGTTCACATCCCCCATCTCACCCGTCAGAACCCCTCTCCCCCGTGGCAGACAGATGTGGTGCTCGGCGGCACAAAGCCATGCTGAGTTGGCCTATTGATGCGTTTGTCCGACCCCTGTGGGAGGCCACGCGGATCACTGACCACTGAATAAATGCACACACACACACACGGGGACAGAAGGGCGACCCCGAGGCGCTTTGCTCCTCATTTATTTCATTCTAGGCTCAACAGGACGACATGTATTCATCTGAAAGGGCTCGATGGTAAAACTACTTCACAGCGCAGGAAAATCAGCCCACATTACAGGAGCTGAAATACCAGATGGACCAATCAGGCTAAATGTCTGAACAATAGAACTTCAAATCACCACGGACCTACAAAGGCCTTATTCTACGACCAATCAATTTCATTGCAATCAGACGAATATTCCTGACTATAATGTTTATTTAACCTTCATTATTTTTGAGTTCGCGAACCAACATGAAAAACACAATTCTTACTCCTGCAAAGTGAGCAGACATCGACTTGATGAGCACAACGCAGTAAACAAACTAACAAGTGACCAGTAAGCGGACGGCGCGATGAGTCTCCTTCGTTAAGACTTTTAAAAACAGATGGAGTTCATACGGTAGAACAATGAATACGTCAAGCTTGGTCGAGACTTCTTACCAAGAGCCTATTAAATAAAAGCGCTACCTGAGAATGATGAAGACAACGGTTCTTTTTGGAAATAACGTTTGACGAAGGGGAGTTGGCGTTGATCTCATGACGAGGAGCGTCCACGTGGACGTGGCCTGGGTATTGATCTCATTGTGTGTTTGGTGAGACACAGTCGGAGACATTTCCTGCGAGGTGGCAGTGAGTCATCGATTGTCCTCAGCCAGGAGGAGGAAGCAGAAGCCCCGTCGGGGACGCGGCGCATCCTCGTTCTGATCCCACGAGACAACGAGGACGCTCGGGTCCCAGAGCTGCCTGCCTGGTGCCGACCGCTCCCCTCACAGCTGGGGGGGGTCTTCTGGGTCGACCAGATGAAGGTGGAGGTGGAGGCAAATGAAAACGTGCCCCGCTGAGCGCTGGTTGGTGGCACAAACGCCCAGATGGCGACTTAAGCTGCAGCCCCACAAAGGAGAGCCGGGGGGCTGGGTCACAGTGCACCTTCAGGAGTCAGCCGGAGGGTCACCACGACTTCAGATTCACCCAAAGCAAAACTGGCGTCTCAGACAACGGGGTCCCAAGAGGAAAGCAGCACAAGCTGCCTCCAGAAAGGGGGCCACGGACGGGGGGGGGTGGGCTTCTCTTAAAGGACACACGGGTCCTTAATACATTGAACTCCAGTTTAGTCAGAGGAAGAGGAAACCCACCAATCACACGCACACACACACACGGGAGGACAGGCTGAGCAGCACCACACCCCCACACCTCCCTAACCCATCATTACTGTCCCAAAACGTCCTGGAGTAGCGATGCCGTCCCCTCTTTGCTTGTCCTTTTTTTTCCCCTTCCGTCTCCGTCACCAACCCCCACCGGCGGCCCCCCAGATAACACCATGCAATTAGTGGCTCCTCGTCCCTCCCCCTTCGCTCCCCCTTTTCTTCCATCTACATCTCTGAGTCGGTTCCTTCCCTCAGCACGTTTCCAGTGGCGCATTAGAGATCAGAGCGAGCGCAGACACACCCAAAGCCGCCTTCGTCGTCCCCCCCCCGTCCCGTGTCCTCTCATCTGTCCGTCCTTCCCTCGGCCCCCTGAACTGACGCCTACGTGACGGCTTCCTGTCTGGCTACGACACACTTCCTGCTCCCAAGCTGCTAAAACTAGCTTAGAAAATGAACAGCTGGTCCACATGTGGATGTTGGTCAGCAGGACAGTTACTCATTTGTCGTCTGAGGTGAGCGAGGCTTCAGGATGCGTCCCGCAGTCCCTCCTCCTCCGCTTAGATCAGTGTCCATCCGCTCACGAGGGACGAATGCGTCTCTGTAGCTGCTCAATGCTCCGCCGTGTCCACCCGATGGTGTAGCAGTGCGTCTTCTGCTTGAGCGCCAGCAGATACAAACTGGCTTCAGAGATGTTCACTTGTCCCCCACATTATATTATAAAAATACAGATTATTGGCCTACTCATAATAGCTCAATAGGATTTAGAATGTAGTACTTTTACATGGGTTGAAGTATGATCGGACGGCAGAGGGACCCACTAAGAACCTCTCCTTCTTTTCTTAAAAACAACTATTCAAATGTGAAAATGAATATTCACACAGGACAGCGGCGGCGGCGCGGCGGTCTGCTTTGCCGGTGGGCGCGAACTGTCCTGACTGTGTGTAGCATGAATAAAACAGACCAGAGAGGGTTAGTTTACTTATTCTTGTGTAGGGAACATGTTGTTAAATATGCGTAAACTTAAATAAATGACCTATACAAGCTGCTATGTCTCGTCGTATTCATTGGCCCTGTGATTGACGTGTGCACCACCCAGTTGTACCGACGGCCGTAGGTGATGACGCACAACCAAAACGCGCGGAAAACTGCGCACGCAGCAAGAACCACGGGGACGCGCATTTCTGCTCGCTCACCTGTGGACGTAGTGGAGCTGGTGAACGGAGTCGATGGCCAGCACCATCTCAGCCAGGTAGAACCTGGCCATCTCCTCCGGCAGCCGGTCCTCGAACTTACTGAGCAGAGTCAGCAGATCCCCGCCCACGTAGTAGTCCATGACCAGGTACTAGAGAGACCAGGAGAGAGCCGACAGGGGGACAATTAGCCTCGTTACGGCGCCAGCCTCATCTCAGCATCGGTGAGAGAAGTTCTATGGCGTTGACCATGTTCAATGTCGCCTGGAGGCAAGGACGAGCATCCTTGCGCTGATCAGCCGGGTGAGATCAGTTTCTTTGGCAAAGGCAGCATCACGGCTCAGATTTACCAAACACCGCCTAAACAGCCTCCCTGAAGCTTAAAACACGGCTACTGAGACATAAATGCACCTGAATACAGATGAGCCCATGTAGAGAGCAGAATACGCAGGTCAAAGGTCAGCATAGCGTGAAGCAGTGAGAGGACTCATGAGGAAAACGGTATCACACACACAAAGAAAAAGGCCTGTCGGTTTTTCTTACAGAAACACTCTAAATAGAGAGAGCGGCACAGGCAGTGGCGTTTCTTTTTCACGCCTTTGGGGAGAAGCTTTTGTTATGAGATTGTGGAAATTGGAATGATAAGCAGTCGTGGAATTTAAACCGGGGAGAGAGACACACAGAGAGAGAGAGAGAGAGAGAGAGAGAGAGAGAGAGACAGAGACACAGAGAGAGAGACAGAGAGAGACACACACAGAGAGAGACAGAGAGAGAGACACAGAGAGAGACACAGAGAGAGAGAGAGACACAGAGAGAGACACAGAGAGACACAGAGAGAGAGAGAGAGACACAGAGAGAGACACAGAGAGAGAGAGAGACACAGAGACACAGAGAGAGAGACAGAGAGAGAGAGACACAGAGACACAGAGAGAGAGACAGAGAGAGAGACACACACACAGAGAGAGACAGAGAGAGAGAGAGAGACACAGAGAGAGACACAGAGAGAGAGAGAGACACAGAGAGAGACACAGAGAGACACAGAGAGAGAGAGAGACACAGAGAGAGACACAGAGAGAGAGAGAGAGACACAGAGACACAGAGAGAGAGACAGAGAGAGAGAGAGAGACACAGAGAGAGAGACACACAGAGACACAGAGAGAGAGAGAGAGACACAGAGAGAGACACAGAGAGAGAGAGAGAGAGACACAGAGACACAGAGAGAGAGACAGAGAGAGAGACACACACACAGAGAGAGAGAGAGACACACACACACACACACAGAGAGACAGAGAGAGAGAGAGAGAGAGAGAGAGAGAGAGAGACACAGAGAGAGAGAGAGAGAGAGAGAGAGAGAGGATGGGCAGAGAGAGAGAGAGAGAGAGAGAGAGAGAGAGAGAGAGAGAGGGAGGGAGAGGGAGAGAGGGAGAGGGAGAGAGGGTCGGGTGAGATCGTCGGCCTCCAGCAGCCAATGAGAGAGAGGCAGAACAAAGTTATTCTCTTTTATTGAAATGTTCTTTTAGAAGTGGATCCATTCCATGTTGTGGGATGCGGTGGGAAGTGAACGCTGCCGTCACGCAGAGGTGGTGCTGTTCTGTTAATCAGCAGGCGGCGCTGCGGTTGTAACTTAGAACGAACGTGTTGACGTTTGTGAAGCTGGGCGGGGGGGGGGGATGAGTAAAGGTTCAAAGTTCACAGAGAAAGGGTGGAGACCTGGCAGTGGGGACTTTGGGGAAAGCGCTTGTGTGCTGCTGCTGCTTATGAGGACACACGTGTTCAGAGAGCAGGAGGAAAAGAGGAGGTTCTGCACCAGATTATTGTCGTCCTGGAAGGCGTAGTGCAGGGTGGTGATCCACTGGCAGTCCCCGTTTACCAACACGTCCCGCTCCTCCCGGAAACACGCCGTCTGAGGGAAGCAGCAGCAAACACCACACCGCTGAGATTAAACATCATACTGACCCCCCAGTGCTCCTCAGCTCCTTCACACATGTTCTCTTTAGGGAAGTAGCAGCGCCTGAAATTGCCCCCTGAAAAATTGCAGTTGCCCCCCGCATACACAAACACGTGCCGCTCGCAGCCGACAGACTACTACCAGCAGCTTAGGACATAAACTTGACTTGTCCCTGGAGCCACACACACACACACACACACACACACACACACACACACACACACACACACACACACACACACAGTGTGTGGCGTGAGGATTGAAAGACTCGGGGGAGCAACAGGAATGTCAGACGTCAGGCCGTCAGGAAGAGGTCGATGAGCAGAACATGCAGCGTCAGCGTGCAGCAACATGTTCTGGAAGCGGTTAGCGATGGAGGTCCGACTCCACTGCGGATGGTTAATCATAAACCTTACACTGCATTTTATTTACCCCCCCCTCCTCTTCCTTAACACTGCTGTTGGCTTTGCATCCGGAAGCCCGCGGGAGAAGGCCGTTACGCGCCCGTGAGTAGCGCTCACCTCGGCTCGCTTCAGCATCTCCCACTTGTTGAGGATCTTCATGGCGAACACCTTGTCCGTGTTTCTCACTTTCACAACCGCAACCTGCGCAACCTGCAGTGAGAAGCGCGCCGTCTTAGCATTGATTATATACAGCGATGTAATGGAGCCAAAGTTCCACATTTCATATCTGGCTGAGGACGGTCGGCAAGAGCTCGTGCGCAATGGGCCATACATGCGATGGATGTGAGAGGATTCCCAGAGCTACAAGTGTTAGCCTGTCGGTTAGCCTGTCACCTTACCAGCAATCCGTGACCCTCAGCTCCCGTCTCAACAACAGAACTGCCACGACAAACCTCCCCCGGCTCGGGCTCCACGTTTGGCCAAAAAAGGAGCTGCACAAGTGGCTGTGACGAAGCCCTGCGAGCTCCCAGCCAGACAACACATCCACGCAAACGCACATCCTGTCTGCTCCCTTACATTCCTGCACATTACTGTGGGACTCTACTCATTCTCATCATAAGGAGTAGGATTAGAACAGACCTTTTCTGAGGGTTAATTGCTGAGGGAAATATGCATAGATTTGTAGGGGGAAAGAAACACACACACACACACACGCGCAAGAAGTGAAACAAACACAGGCGCTCCGTGCAACAGAGGGGCCTGTAGTCTATTAAATGAGTTGGGGAATGCTGCTAATGCAATACAATGATAACATTCCTGCAGTGTTTGGATTTCCCCTCAGCAGAGGAGCACAGGGGGCTGTTTTGGTCTCCGTCTCTCCTCTGCTCCTTCCGTCATCTTGTCCCCTCTGTCGGCCTGCTGGTCCCAGGAAGGCCTCACAAAGACCAACTTCACAGTTTCTCTTTGGGTCTTTTGTCCTTATATGTGGTTTGGTAACAAACCACAGCAGCCGATCCAACTACTCCACCGGCCCAGTACTGAGATCACACCGGCTAGCCGCCGGCACACGGAAGCAGCGTTGTGATGACACATGTCAAGCAGAACACAACCTACACAGGCTGTTAAACGCTCTGCTTTCAACTGCTGGAGATGCACACCATCCCAAAAGGTAGTTACCATGACAACCAGGTCGCCATAATCAATATGATGACTTACCATCAGCAGGCTCGGGCAGCGCCGCACACGCACACACACACACACACACACACACACACAATGAGCCAGTTAACGAGAAGGTACGTCGACTTTGTTTAGAAACAGTGGCGACGAAAACAGGCAACACAACGAAGTGTAAAATCTCATCTACACCAACAACCATCCGCCGACCTTTAACCCGGGACCCACGGTCGGTTCCTCCAGAGGAGCCATGTGATGAAGACAATTAAGGACGAATCAGTGACTCCTAATGGAATCATGGGGCAGCTGACCACTCAAACCTCTGCTCTGCCGTTATTACTGTCGTCCAGGATGTCCTACGCCTTCCTAACTTTGGCGTCAAACAAGACCCCAAAAAACTAAACCACCGGTCGCCTCTCGGGAGCTTTCAGGTGCCAGATGCAGACAACTATTTATTTTTTAGTTTTGGCCCCTTCAATCTGCTGCATTTCTGTTTAATACCCCAACACGGCGACATCCACATTACATCTAATAGTAGAGCCACGGGGACATCGTGTCTCTCGAGGACGCACAAAAGCCCCTCTAGCCCAGCTGACCCGGTGAGACGGCTCTGGAATGTTACCACAAGGCAGCAGTTCATGGATCACACGCGCACACAGACACATGACTCGTGCATGCACATACCAGCGCTGCCTGCAGTGAGCGCGTTGGGGGAGAGGCTTCGGATTTGCTGCCGGTAAGGAAAATGTCCCCCAATCTACCTGCGTCCTCCTCCACCCGAGTTCGCTGACCCGGATGGAGGAGTTAGCGGATGAAGGACACTTCAGAGGGCGTAGCAGAGGGCGTAGCACAGGGCGTAGCACGGGGTCATCAATTCAGTGCTGAAAGCCAACTAAAACTCCGAGGAAGATGGCCGACGCAATCGGCGAGACGACACCAGGTCCTGCGCGTCGTGTAGGAGCCGTGGCTGCAGGACCACAACACCCGTCCCTCCGACATTCCGCAGCCTTTACATCATCACCTGAGAGCCAGTGACGCGCCACGTGCATGCGAAGCGCTCTACATGCGTGCACTGGAGCAAAAAGGAATGCCTGCCTGCACTGGCACTCTGCTCCGTTTACGGTTCCTGGGTTAAGCGTGAAAGAACTACCTCTGGTTGTGTTTTTTCAAGCTGCAAGTTGAGTCATGCTCCTGCAGCAGACCAACACGATCCAACCCAACAACACAGCTCAGGTATTACAGGTACAACACAGCCTGTTAATGGCGGCTACTGTCACAGAGACGTCTTCTGTCAGTAGACAAATAAACGCAGCATATGCGCCAAATTAACCCCGTTTATGCAAAAGAGAAGCGGAAAGAAGAAATTGAGAACCGGCAATTTGATTGTGTAAAAAAATAAATAAAAAAGGTACATCACCTCTCCAAAGGCTCCTCGTCCAATCACCTTCAGGATCTCAAAGTCCTCCTTATGCAGGCGCATCTGCTTCACTTTGGAAGTGAAGGGTTTGGCTGCGGGGAGAAGGTAGACAGGCTTTAGGCAAAGAGGACAAATGCGAAATATTAAATCCCACCGTCGCTACAAGTTGGTGAAAAAAGATAATATATATATATATATATATATATATATAGCTGCAATGCAGACTGAAGTTGACAGTCACCATCATCTAAAACAGGGGCGGGCAAACCTTTGTTTGTGTGAGCTAATATAAATTAAATATATACAATTACAATTATACAATTTGATTTAATTTAGGGGACTGCAATCGATATTAGACAATACTGTACATCCAATTAATACATTCACAGAAACTCACAAAGGAAGAAAAGAGGAAAATATTACTGTGCGGAGCGTATCCTATGAGCACAGCACATGGAAACATGCTTGTGTCATGTGATCACCCTCTAGGGACACACAATGTCCCTCGTCCCTCACTAAAGGCTCGTTGACCCCCCCGTGTGCAGCACATGGCGCCGGACGCATGGAGGCTACATGATAACGCTAGCTATTGTTACCCCTGCGCTTGTGGTTCCTGGTGGGAAAAAGGGGACTCTGGGGGCTCTGACAAAGCTCAACTGATGCCATCTACGGCTGACAAAGTCACCGTGTGTGTGTGTGTGTGTGTGTGTGTGTGTGTGTGTGTGTGCGCGTCATGCTAAACTCCCCTGGTAGCCACAACTTTTCAGAAGCCCGAGTGTTGAGGGGAAGGACCTTCCCACTGTGACACATGCAGCAGTAAAGCAAACAGGTCACTGGTCATTGCTCGACAAGCTCCTGCTCAGCCTGTGACTCCTCGGACAGCTGCCCCGGCCCGCTGTGACCACGGGGCAGGAGAGGGGGAGCTGCGCGTACATACAGCGGGGTGTTCCGAGCACGCCTGGGAACACCTGCTGGGGCTATTTTGTTATTCATTTTGCATGTGAAGTTTGGGAGTGAGATCCAGCTGTGTAAAGGATGACGGACCAGACTGTGAGAAACAAGTGGATCTCGAAGCGTCTCACTAAGCGCCCAGCAGGACGCCTCTCTACAGGCACCAGGCCTACCAAGTGGAAAGTATCGTAGGATACTAGACGGACATCAGACCAGCACCATTACTGCGCTTTCACCGTCAGACAGGACCAATGAATAGATCCGTAACGCGTCCTGTTGTTCCCGGATTGATTCAGAGTTTCCATTATTGACGGTAGGAAATACAACCTGTAGAAGGAAAGGGCTGCAGCGGAGAAGCGTGGCGTGCTTATCTGGAAAGACCCCTCAGGAAGTCAATCACAACCCGACAACAGCTTGTTGGCGCACGCAACGCGTTCTCTGAATGCAATCTGCCACGTTGAGACGGCGTCTTTGATTCCGCACAGAAGCGCGTCCGGCTTATCAGCTGCTCGTGGGAATTTCCACCGCGCGGCCAATTCTTCTCAAGGAAAGAAGAACCACAGGTTCTGCCACAGGTTCCTATTTTAGCCCAACGCTAGCCAGGCGTGTGCGATAATGTTAACAGCTAAATCCATCACGAGTGAATCATGTTACAAAGCCACACAATTATGTTACAGTCGATTTAATTAGGCTGTTTTTCTCACACACACCTTTAGATTCTCCTCAGATTAACTTGCTGAGCGCAAACGTACAACAAAAACTAAGTAAATAACTTATTAAAACATGCATTCATCCCGTACCACATCAACACGCAGAGTGTTCATCCGTTCATCTCTGCAACAAGCGTTGTGTTTGGTAGGGCGCCGCGTGTCTTGGCGATCTGTGATTGTAGCAGCCGAGCTAAAAGGTTTTCCGCATCCCGCTCATTCTGGTCTAACTGCTGACGGGCTGACGGGCCCGAGGGGAGCCGAGTCAGGCCGGCTAAGAGCAGCACACGCGTGCTGACTCAGGAGCTCCACTGAACCAGCCACATGAGAAACGTCTCATCTCTGCCAGGAACACGCACGCACACCGCGTCTTTCTCCAGCCTTGGTAGGAACAACACCGATAAACAGATTTAGAAATTGCTTAGAAATAAAACCATTGACCATCAATGGCAGGTGGTTTACTGAAGCACCCGGTGCATATTAACCTGTTATTGTTCCCTGCTGACACTTCCCTGCCACAACTATTAGGGTCTAAATTAATGCGCATCACTAACTGACAACTGCTGCGATTAGTATCACATTACCATTACTGTCACCGCTTCTTTCCTCAAGTCTTTGTGCTTTCCCTCCCCACAGGTTTCTGTGGACGGTGGTTGCGCCTGACGGTGGTTGCGCCTGACGGTGGTTGTATCTGACGGTGGTGGTGGTGGCTGCGCCTGACGGTGGTTGCGCCTGACGGTGGTGGTGGCTACGCCTGACTGTGGTTGCGCCTGACGGTGGTTGTATATGACGGTGGTGGTGGCTACGCCTGACTGTGGTTGCGCCTGACGGTGGTTGTGGACGGTGGTGGTGGTTACGCCTGACTGTGGTTGTGCCTGACGGTGGTGGTGGTTGCATCTGACGGTGGTGGTGGCTACGCCTGACGGTGGTTGCGCCTGACGGTGGTTGCGCCTGACGGTGGTTGTATCTGACGGTGGTGGTGGCTACGCCTGACTGTGGTTGTGCCTGACGGTGGTGGTGGCTACGCCTGACTGTGGTTGTGCCTGACGGTGGTTGTGGCTACGCCTGACTGTGGTTGTGCGCCTGACGGTGGTTGTGGCTACGCCTGACGGTGGTTGCGCCTGACGGTGGTTGCGCCTGACGGTGGTGGTGGTTGCGCCTGACTGTGGGTGCGCCTGACGGTGGTTGCGCCTGACGGTGGTGGTGGTTGCGCCTGACTGTGGTTGCGCCTGACTGTGGTGGTGGTGGTTGCGCCTGACTGTGGTGGTGGTTACGCCTGACTGTGGTTGGGCCTGACTGTGGTGGTGGTTACGCCTGACTGTGGTTGTGCCTGACGGTGGTGGTGGTGGTGGTGGTCGCGCCTGACGGTGATTGTGGTGGTCGTGGCTACGCCTGACGGTGGGTGCGCCTGACGGTGGTTGCGCCTGACGGTGGTGGTGGTTGCGCCTGACTGTGGGTGCGCCTGACTGTGGTTGCGCCTGACGGTGGTTGTATCTGACGGTGGTGGTGGTTACGCCTGACTGTGGTTGTGCCTGACGGTGGTTGTGTCTGACGGTGGTGGTGGTTGCGCCTGACTTTGGTGGTGGTCGCGGTGGTGGTGGTGGTGGTGGTGGTGGTCGCGCCTGACGGTGGTGCGCCTGACTGTGGTCACGCCTGACTGTGGTGGTGGTTGTGCCTGACGGTGGTTGTGCCTGACGGTGGTGGTCACGCCTGACTGTGGTGGTGGTGGTCGCGCCTGACTGTGGTGGTGGTGGTCGCGCCTGACGGTGGTGGTGGTGGTCGCGCGTGACGGTGGTGGTGGTGGTCGCGCCTGACGGTGGTTGTATCTGAGGGTGGTCCTGCCGTACACCTGGCTTACTCCACTGAATATTTGAATGATGTGTGTCATAATTGAATGTATTGTACATCTTGGATGCGGTTTATTCCATAGACATCACATCCATTGCCGTCCGTCCATCCCGGTTGAGGGATCCTCCTGTGCCGTTCTCCCTTTTTCCCCCACAAAAGGGTTTTTCATTTTTTGCCGATGTGAGCGTTTTGGGACGAAGGATGTTGCACGTGTACAGACTGTAAAGCCTCCCGAGGCACATTTGTGATTTTGTGCTGTATAAAATAAAATGAAGATTCAGGCCAACCCACAGTATGAAACACTGGAACCACCACGGGCTGTGCTGCCTGAGCCCGCCCCACGTTTACCCAGGGACCAACGCGTCTGCACCGCTCACGCCGCAGATACATTCACAGCAGCGTGCTGCATCCCTTTACAACACAGGAGGAAGAAATAAATACCACATAGTGGTGTCATACATTCTTACTCACTGGCAAAATACGCAGGTGGGCCCAAACATAGCAACCGTTGCTACGACAAGGTGGGGGAGGAAACCCCGGGCCACGCTAGGGGAGGTAACTATCCGAGCTTTAGCATGACTGTAGGTCTTTGTTTTGCAATGTGCTGGGAAGATGGGCCAAGAACAATGCTTTGGGCCACCGAATGAGTTTGACACACACGTTGGGCAGTGTGGGCCTGAGGATGCAGGGAAACTGGAAAAAACACGAGTGACACCAGCTAATCCGCATAGCCAGACTGGTTTAGCTCAGAAGCGCTGAGGACTTATCGGGCCCATCTTGCCCCGTACCGTCTGAGCCGCTCGTGTGTGAAACTCGACAACTGCGGGTAATTGTGTTCACTCAGCAGCCGGCCCGAGGCCGACGCTCACCGGGCGCCTCCAGGGCGTGGGGGGGGGCGCTGGTCACACGCGTCTCTTACGTACCCGGTTGTGACTCTGGGCAGAACTATGCTGTTTATTTGGAATATTCTAAAAAGGAGATCTTTTTTTTTTTTTTGTTTCAAAGAAGCTAAATTTAACCACTTTTCCCACCTTTGTCATTTGAAGAACAGTACAAATGGGAAGCACTGCAAACATGGCACGAGGCAGTTGTCATGTTCTGTGTTCTTAAGTGCACGATGGCCAGCAGGAAAATAAAGCAGTTGACCTCAGGTCACAGAGCCAATACATCGTCTGTCACACAAGGCCTTCAAATCATCTCCTGAGAGACTGTAGACCCAACTTCAGCCTTAGCAAAGGAACCACAGTGTGTGCATTAGGGAGGAACTGCTGGCGTGCGGCTGTCAGCCGATCTGTGCATGCTAGCAGAGGCCTGTACTTATCTACAAGTACATGTATTATTCCTGCAGAAGACAATGCAAATTCAGTAGTGAATCCACCACGAAAGATGAGAAGAGACATAAATAAATGAACGGGGAGTCCCAGGTGGAGGCCGAGGACCATCCAGCTGGACAAAGAGTGACACGAGGGCTAAAGGTCAATCCACACACATTGATTTTTTAGGTTCTTGGAGCTTTTTAGCCTCCATTACACTCAACACACAATTCACATTCTGCTTTATAGATCAACAATCCACATCAACGCAGAAGAAATTCTCTTTCAGGAACGTTAGTTTGAGAAATTGAACCCCTGTTGGAATGAACTTGCTCACCTAAACAGAATATCAAGTGACTTCTTCTGACTCGCTTATTTCAGTCCTCTTGGTCAGACCATTGGATTTATTGATGTTGGTATGACAACACCTGATGTCTGGTGTGAAAGTCTTTTAGCTGAATGAATCTGAATTGGACCTGAATACAGCTGTAGTCCAGATGAAACGGGCTGGATGATATTAGATCGGAATCAGTCTGACCGATGCTGCACATCCACTCTCCAGGAATTGAAATGACACGAGAAGGAGAAGTGGAAAATGTGAACCAAATCAAATGCAGCTCGTGGGAACTGGGCGGGACGGAGAGACGGCGAAGGCTTCACATACTTGGACCCGGTCAGCAGCTGAGCCCGTTACAGTAAGTGTCCAACCCTTACAAACGCTCAGAAGCCGGGCCTGCTTCCAGAGCGGGACGCAGGGACATCTGGAAGCCATAACGGGGATTATTTACAACCACAGTGAGGTAACGACACAAAAATGCCGCTTGCGAGAGGGAAAGAGGAGACGGGAGGAGGGGGGGGAGTATGACGTGAAGGAGGAGACCGGCAGAGACAGAGTAGAAACCCCGTGATGGCCTTTGCTTCCATGCGACCACCTCATCAGCAGGCCGGGGACGTGAGGAGATGCTTGGCAGCACAACGGAGGCGGCAGATCAGTTCGGAATAACCTTGGTAGTAATATATTGGTAGTCAAGTAAAGGCAGCGACATCACGTGGTTGCAGTGTGACCCGATTAAAGGCTTTTCCGCGTCTCGCTCCATCTCACCACTCGTGCACAGCTGTGTGATGCCCGCAGGCGGCGCCGGAGGGATCTGGCAGAACCCGCCGTGTTGCTTTATCTACAGACAATTAGGGTAAACGTGGAACATTTGGGCTTGGAGGCGAATGAGAGGAGAGCCGAGGGTTTAAGAACGGTGGCAACGGAAACGCAACTAAACCAACAACCACCCGCCCGTCTTTCAGCCTCAACTAGGGTCGGTTCCTCCGGACTGCTCGTCCCCCCTCTTTGCCCGGGGAGGAGCGGGGACGTCCCGGGCCGGCCGATTGTTAGCGGGACCGAGCTCCGTCTCTCCGGCAGCGCGTCGCCCGGCCGGCGGTTGAAGAGTCAAGCTTTTCCTCTGCTCGTTGTTCTCGAAATATCTGCACCAAGCCGGGCGCTTCGCCTGCTCCGCGTCCCTTGCACTTATATATCTTTTGTTTTATATATATATTTATTATCACATTCCAATTTTAATGTCTAACTATTCTGACAAATAAAACGTTATTTGTTCTTTAAAAGAGCGTACTTGTATTACTGCTATTATATTGTCATTGTTATCAGTGACTTAAAGTGGTCTGAAATTGCAATAACATCTCAATAAATGTTGGTGCAATAATCGCACAACTGACGGCCTTCCTGCCAGCCACCGGTGAGAGGACCAGCAGGGGATCACATCGTGCTTCAACTGCATCTAATGCCCAGCTGCACACCAGCATCACCAGAACTCCCAACACAGTGTGCAATGACGTGCCCCCCAAAACCACAGCCAGTGCCGTTTTCCTTTCCCCCTCCTCCCCACCCATCTCTCTCTCTCCATCACTCCCTCGGTCTTTGCCCCCTCCTGGCTGCTCTCAGCCCCCCCGCCGCCCTCTGGGTGGTGGTTCTTCTGTCCTGATCGCTGCTTTGGTCCCGTTGCATTAATACGAAGGCCGGAGTGGTCAGAAGCCTTTAAACTAAACAATCTGTGCACACAAACAGGATGTTCCCAAAATATTAAAGGAACCACAAACACCCAAACCAAGAGGAGGGGGGGGGCTGGGCCTTGCAAAACAATAGGTCAGCGGCAGTGTGAGCTGCTGCAGCAGAGAGCGCACACACACACCGGGGGGCCGGGCTGCACCACGTGCTGCTTTCTGCACAGGAAGCGTTCCCAGTACTTCAAAGGATCCCGTTCAGGTCGATTTACACAACTTCAAGCATCAAGACGGCATCCCGATGCCGTCTGCAGATAAAGAGGAACGCAGCCTGCTGGGGGCCGTAGGTGGGCGGCGCAGGTGCTGCATTGTTCCTCTGCTGCGTATTCATAGGAACACACGGACGCAGGGGTGGAAGATGGGACGGCGCCGCACAACTCAAGTCACGGGGATAATCCTGAATGTGTGTAGCTGGGTGAACTGCAGAATCATTTCAACACAATATGGAGTAGCCGATGTAAAAAAAAATATTAAAAAAATATTCATTTTTCTTTTAAATGGAGAAAAAGCTGCTCTTAGTCTCAGACCGGTCCGTATTTGTAAAATACCGGAAAAAAGTCCAAATCTGTGAATATCTTGCCAACTTTTAATACGGATCGACTTTTTGGAAAATCTAAATTATGAGGTAAGGTGTGCGCAGGCTCCATATACGGTAAAGTTATTAGATATTCAGATTCAGACTGACGCATTGCTCTTAATGCGCCGGTAATGATGGTAAATTGTAGCTGGTTGTCATCTACGCTCCACTACGGTTACCGAAGGGGGGCGTTTGTTTTTTGACAACGTTTTATCTCATAATTTAGACTTTCTATCCCCTTTCTTCAGTGCGGAAACGGGCTTCTATAGTTGTGTGAATGCATCACTCCAGCCAATCCAAGACTGGGTTTCTAACCAATCAGGTGCAGAGACCATGGTGACTGGCTCCGCCCCCTCACTGTCAGAAAGAAGAGCGGCGCGTAGAAAACACCTTCGAGCGCGAGCAGAGACTAAAGTTCACGCTCCGCGAGCGAGCAGATATCTCGCGCGAGACGGACTTAATACAAAGTAAGTCATATTCCATCCGATAGTAAAACACACTAAATGTACATTTGAACACACCGTGGCAGTATACTTATTTTCCAAATAATCATTTTTACTGACAGGACCTTGAATGCAATTCAATGGACCCTCTGTTATCAGCCCACGTGTTCTATTGTACATTTCACACTTCAAAGTGGAAATCACAATTAAAAATATTGCTATGCGTTTAGACGGCCGTAAGATATTAAAGGCACAAAGTGAACTGTGTATTCTGCGTGATTACACTTAACATGCAACATTTGTCCACCTCCACCCTGGAAGGAGGTGCAGCCTCTGGAGGGGCCCACCAGGGAAACGGACACCGACAGCTGTGTGAATCTTGGATTTTACTGCCAGCCGAAACACTCTGCTCCATCCAAGAAGCAAATGGCTGGATATGCGGCCCCTCCGGGTGCCTTTGGGGGGCCACGCTGCGGTTACAAAAACCAGAGCTAGCCGGGCGTTGTGCGCTACGGGAATGTTCCGCAACCCGGACAATATTTTCCAGCGGCGCGCGGAACAATCCTGAGCTGGCACAGCGCTCACACAAGAATGCCGGCGCTCAGCGGCACCTCGTCAGCTTCCAGCAGCGCCCGACCGGTCACATGAAAAAGGCACCGGCCACTTAAACAAAAGTAAGACTTTACTGCCAGTGTTGCTCCGGCACCAACCTGTCACAACACCCCGACAGATATAACAAAGCAGGGCCCTGCTGCCTTTTCTGGGCTCGTCTTTTCTCATTTATTTTCCACTCTGGATGGAAAAAGAGGGGGGGGGGGGGTCACGAAGCTGCAGCCGCCTGCCGCTCCGCTGGTACCGACACCGACGTTGCACCATGTAAGGGTTTGATCCCCATTGGGACCACCCATGCTATAAATGAATGAAGGCTTCCACCAGGCATCTGTTGAGGCCTTTAAAGCAAGTGGATACGAATAATAAAGAAACTTGGACTTGGTTTTGAAGCTGTAATGTGGGAACAGAAAGAGAGAGAAGAGCCAATTAACGAACAGGCCGGCACGTCGACCGTATTATGGCAACACAACGGTTCCCGAGACGTCGCGCCGCCCTGTCGCCGGCTGAAGCCCCCCAGGCCAAGCTGCCCGGCTGGCCCGGCACACCTTTCCGGTAAAACCCATTTTCATCAGTGGCATAAAATGGTCTGTAAATTACAATAATAAAGTCGTTAATATAGTTTATTTTGTTGTAGTTATTGTGACAGCCATAGGGCCAAGATGCTTATTTAACCCTCGTGAAGCCCAACCCCATTACTCAGGGACAAAAGCCAGACCTGGACCAGAACAGTTGATCAGCACAGTACGGTTGACCCTCCCACACTAATCACTGCCCAAGTCACTATTTGTCCCTTTATGTTTTTTTATACGAATATGCATTACCCCAAAATTCAGATCTGCTCCCCCAGTACTTAAACACAGTGGAGCCGCTCCAACTAGAGAGTCTACGCTACGTACGTTCATCTATACGAGTGGATATTTGTTTTATGGGATTTTCATGTAATTGTTTGTAGCGTTTATTTTAAATAAAAAAGGAAACCCATTATGTCCAGTTAAATGCAATATACGTAAATAATAACTGGTAATTTGTTGGTTCTTCATGCATCGTCTTTTTACTATGAGGATTTTATTCGTCTCTTTTGACTTCTACACACATTGGACCAATATATGATGCATGCCTTGTTGCATTTATACTGGATGACCAAATATGTATAATGGAGAATGACATACGAGTAGGAATGGAACAAGTACGAGAAAAACTACCACTAAAAACGTTTCTTTTCTGGTCCATTGGCCATCAATGCAGGGAAAAGAATCCAGACTACAAATTATAACATGCAGAAGAAAGGCGTCGGTGCTGGGACTTGTTACCAAAAGCATCCTGAAAGTATGCATCTGGCAACAGCTGGGCGTGTTAGGACGGGCCTTCCCTTTACAGCAGGAGCGAGCTGCACAAAGGTCGACAGTGATACAGTGATGGACAGCGTCTCCATGTTGTTACCATGGACACGATCTCCCAAACAGATCACAGAAGAAGCTGCTGCCTACAACGAACGTGACCACGAATGACAGCGCGCGTCGTCCACACCCCACCCCCACGGCGGTCCGAGCGTTAACCGGCCGGGGCTTTGGGTGAGCTCAGGCCCGACGCGGTAAGCTGCAGGAGCCGGTGGACACCGAGGCAACAGCTGACGCCACTAATGGCCTCAGCGCTAAGCAGATTGAGTCAGCGTGGGACGGCCCGTGTTTTGACGAGGACCCGAGACACCGAGGTGATCCCATTAACCCAGGTCGAACCTGGATGATAGACCCCGGGCCCCTATGTACATTTGAACCAAGCGGCCCCCCGAGTACAGGTGTACCAGAGCTTCACGGTATAACGTTTTCCCGTACGTCATACCGCTGTCTACTGCCGTTACTCTTCGGCGGGCTGCAGGATTTATTTTCACACCTCTCAGCTCGGCGCGATGCGGTGGGAACAGTTACGCGTGTCGAGTCATGGTTACGACAATAATGAGACCAGCGATGCACCAACACAACTTGTGACACAAGAGGGGAGCTGTGTGCGTTCGGAAAATGCCATGCAAGTTAACGGTAGATCGGAAAACCATTCATGCAAAGCTCGAGGCGCTGGTATGCACTAGCAGCCTCAACAGCTAACACGCTAACTAGCTAACGCTCTAATGAGCTAACACGCTAGCCAGGCGATTGCGAGCGCGTTGGCCAGCGAGTGGTGAACAGGCGACTGGCATCACATTGAAAACTAGACGTTCATTATCAGCAAATGACTGAATCTCAGTTCGTTAGTGACAGACCGCTGGGCCATTTATATAATAATAAGAGGAATCAATACCAAATGGATTAAGTTACAATAGCACTCGTTATTCTTAGTCCAAACGCCTCAGGGGGGAACAAAAAATTGGATTTGGTAGTGATGAAATTTAGTCATTAACAAGGAGTCAAACTGTTGTGTCTGTAATGTGACCTTCAGCCCAGGAAGGAAGGCGTTATTTATAGAGGTGGACAACAGTGACCAGTCGCTGGAAGACAATCGAGCCATCCCAGGATATCCCCCCACCCGAGGACGGAAAGACGACTGGGGGCTTCTCCAACTGCAGGACATGCTCTGAAAAGGTGTGGAGGCACTTTCATAAAACCCACAAATCGAGGACACATCTCCCTGGGCGCTGCAGATTATCACCCACAATCCTCACAGATGACGCGGATCTAGACCTTGGCTGAGGGGGGGAGGTGGACTACCCAATTGCTTGCGCACCAGAGGGACCTGCGTGAACAGACCGCCATTCGGGTCCAGACGTGGAGGCCGGCACAGCGAGCAGGAGAGACATGCACGTGTGCTGCAGCGTGCATGCAGACAGGGACCTGAAAATAGATCGGGTCACCGTCAAATTCGCCACCGCAACACGAGCCAAGGTCACGGCGCCGTCGGCGTCAGCTGTTGTGAGCGGCGCTGGAGGCAGAGGCCCGACTCTGTGCGGACTCTTCGCATCCACCTCTGGCCGTGAGGTTACTACGCTCACATCTCATCCTCTTCACTGGAAGATCTCGTCGTGCGTCAATTTCTGTCCCTCTGACGACGGCAACATGAGAAACAACTTAATCATTCAGCGGTTTACATCCGTGACCGTCTGAAATGTCATCAGCGCATCAGTGTATCCCAACGATCCTTTGTGAGAAGTGTTAGAATGTGTATTCATGAGTCATTCCCAAAGGACCGCGGTCTGTGAGGTCACTGTGATATCTGACCTCCAACTTCTAATTAGTTCAACCTTCAATGTTTGTGCCAGATATGAGATGCCTGCAAAGGGTTTTGAGGTCATGAGAACGGAATGGACGGACGAGCCCCAAAGGTCAGAGCTCTTCTGTCGCCGGGCAGAAGCATGACAACCTCCACTTAACACGTCACCTCTTTTGAATATTTACATAAACTGATGAAGATTGGTGGACCCTCGCATCTAAGAGCTGCATCGGTGCGTCACTGCTGATGAGACCACTTGTCCACATTTTATGGACAGGCTGCTGGTCCCAGTCTATTCAGCCCCTGGAGTGTGCACCCACTATTTAGCATCAACCGATTCAATAGGACCAATAACCGTCCTTTTCATTTGCCATGAAGTCGCTTTACAAGAGTGTGTGTGTGTGTGTGTGTGTGTGTGTTTATTGCGGATGCAGCTCAGCTCTGTGTCGTAAGAACCAACTGAACTGTCAGATCGACTCTTTTTGCACACGCCAACGCAAAATACAGCACGTATGCACATACACACATACACACCTCCCCCCCGCACCCTAAAACAACGACCTGCACCCAAGGCCGGCCTTCTCGGTCACGAGGCCAAAAGTGGGATACAGCCGGAGCCAGTGGGGGGGCCGAGGGGCTGATACAGGCAGGGGGAGGAGAGGGAGGAGAGAACCAAGGAAATAAAGGAAGGAGACAGAAAAGAGATGGACGATATTAATACAGGAGTGACGCAACAAAAATCATCATCTTTTAACTCAGTGAGTGGAGGAGACAGGAAATAAAACAGTCACAGCGAGAAACTCAGCAGAAGCAGACGGACAGACTGAGTAGGGCGGCCGGCCCTGGTGGACAGACAGACAGACAGACGGGCTGAGTAGACAGACAGACGGGCAGACCCGGCCTCATCTAAACAGCTGCTGTTCTCTCCAACATTGCACCTCTGCTCCACATTCCACAGGCAGCCCGGCTGCGAGCGGCGACTGGTTGAGTAGCATCATTGAGAGGCTTCGTGTTGTGATGAAAATAAGGATTATTCTGGACTGTTCTGCTTCCTATGGACCCTTTTTATTGGTTTCATTTCAAACCTGGAGCTACGGGTTGACTACATCAGAAATTCTCTAAAAAAGAAGAAAGTTACAACTTTTCCGCGCCACCTTGCAAGCCCAAAAATGGTTTTTGAAGAGACATTTGGATGTTGTTTGGTGCGTAAGCGGTAAAACGACGCGATTACTACGGCGGGCCGAGTTTAGAGAAGCAGCATGGGAGCCAAACCAATGGACTCCTGCAGACCTATTGTACCTAAAACATCAGTAACGCAGTGTGCACTGGTTCCCACGCTGAGAGGCAGCTAATCGGCCCGCGTCTGACAGGGAAATAAAGTCATTACCGATGATGTCGCCGAAGCCTCCCGACTATCATGACAACACACCCTGTTCAGTGGGGTGGAATGAGTCAATGCTTGTTAAACTGACACCGTTCCTCCATCTAGCGCAGCAGTACACAGAACAATGAGCAACCAGCCAATCAAAAACATCACAGCCGTGCCTCTCAAACATCTGGAGGCCTCGCGAGCCTTCAGGTGCCTCCTCAGCTGCTCAACATGCTGCGACAAGAGTGACGAGTATGAATCATAAACGCAAAGAACTGGTGAAGAGGAGTTGAGGGGAGCAGCGGTCCGAGGGCTCCTCGGTGAGAGGGAGACGTTTGGGTGACTTTAGGTTTTGAAATGTTGCCGATTAGTCGTTTTGAAGGTGGATTCTTTAGTACGGGACGAGGCAGAAGTACGCAGGCCAGCAGCAATTAGCCGCGGGACCAATTGGGCGGAGCGGGTGGAGTGGGAACATTCACAACATAAGAGTATTGTGAGAAATCGACGGCGCATTGTCTGTGTGTCTGTCTGTCTGTGTGAGGAAGACGAACTAATTGCTCATGTGATGTTATTTCACTGTGCGCAGCGACACGCTCACCAACGGTGCAACGCGTTACAAGTAGAAAAGCAAAGCCAACGGAGCAGGTTCATTTTGGTCTGACTGAGAGGTCACATGGACCACGGCTGAGGGACACTGCAGGGGGGACCAGGTGAGGGGACAGGGTCCTGGGAGGCCGGCTGATGTCCTCTGGGGGGGACGGAGAGGAAGCGGAGGACGTCATCCGTTCGACGTACGTTACGCGTACAGAATTCATATGTATTCCTAAAATAAAATACCATATACAAGCAATGAAGTAAAAAAAAATGAATAGGAAAGGTTAGTGTTTTTAATACAGCAACACAAGATTTGAGTGTATGATGTATTTATCAAACACATCATTTAACGGAGGCAGTATTGGTCCCCTATGAGACAACACTAAAGTTATGAATATGTGACGGGGGGGGAAACTAATGAGGAACCTCACACCAAAGCTTGGCGGCCACCAGAACGTCATTGTAGGTTTTAACGTGACCGTTTATTGCAATACTTATTTTACTCCAAAATGGCCTTTTGCATTGTGGGGGAAACTGTTGGGACGGCGAGCGCACGGAGGGACACAATGCTGTACGGCTGTCCCGCTTCCTCGTGTGACATCACGTTGGGACCAGCGAACGTCCTCGTGGTTCCTTCCTGCTCTCTGGGCCTCACCGTAAGCACCGGACGGCTGAGCAGCTCGAGGATGTCCTGATGGAATCCAGCACAAACTGGATAGTCAAGTCTCGCCCTAATATCACTGACAAAGACTCACCTTTAACGCAAACATTTGCCCAAAACGCCTCACATTGGAGTTTGTAAACTATGACGTTCGGTTAGCACGGGATGACTAAACGGTCCTACGCTGTAAAATCACCGTAGAATTATGAGAAATTATCAACAGTAATATACTGTTATTCCTAAATACAGTTGGATACTGTTAAATAGAGGAAAAGTAGACGTCTGTTTACAGAACACTACCGTTTAAAGTGTCAGTGTATTAAAGTATTTTAAATGTTTTGTAGTTGAATACGTTTACATTGGTTGTAATGAATCCAATTTCAACTTTAAAAAGTGATTACTGTTAGGCGAGTTTGACACTGCTTTAACTTTAATAAAAGTATATTATTGAAAGGATCTCTCTCGTTTGAGTCCTTTTCATGTCAGAAATTCGAAGAGGTTTATTTTGAAATGTAACTTAAAATCATTCAATTACAACAGTGCTATACTGTAAATATGCATTCTACAGTACTGTACAATATTTTACAGTAATTAACTGTTGATGGGCATCACGGTAGGAACAGTAAAATAACTGTATAATACTGTTATGCTTCCGTGTTTATCATCCACCGCTGCTTGACAAGAAAAAGAGAAAAAACGCACCGGAGGACACCTCCTGCTCGGGCGCCCGCTACATAAATAAGCCAGTCGTCCTAGAACTCAGCAACATGGCTGTATTTCTGCAGCTGCAAGCGTTGCCAGCCGTGCATACAGCCTGGCTGGTTCCTGGTGCAAAGGCCTCTGAGCGGAATCTAAAGCCGTGACACAAACACTTAGAGGTGTGCTTTTATTTATGGCAGGAATAACCTCGCTCTGTGAACTATGAGACTAGCAAAGCCACACAAATAAGAGTGTGTGTGTGTGTGTGTGTGTGTGTGTGTGTGTGTGTGTGTGTGTGTGTGTGTGTGTGTGTGTGTGTGTGTGTGTGTGTGGCATGCTGCCAATGAAAGCCTTGCAGGGTGGAGCACACATCAGCTGCAGCTGAACAGCTGGCCTCTGCAGTCTAAAACTGAGAAAAGGTTAGGCGTCCTCCCCCATGTTTGCCAAACGTGGGTTGGCATGGCCACCGATTTCATTCAGCTGTCCGGCAATCTGGGTCCAAAAACAGGGACGGAGATCGGGACAAAACAAAAAGCAGGAAATTATGGGAGAGATTACGAAATATCAAACACAATTAAACGTTGAATGCGTGCAACTTTTTGCAGCAATCATAGCTACAAACAAGGAGGATGTGCTGGTGGCGGTCTGAGCCGGTGACCTGTGGGGGGGTCAGAGTACCGAGTGCCTTGTTCATTTCTCCTGTGGCTGCAGGTCATGTCGAGGTCTCTAGTTCAGCTGAAATAAAGTCACCGCGCAAGAAGAGAAAACAAACCCAATACAAACGTTTGTCTTCCTCTGCGGCTCATGTACATTCTGTGGGAGAAGAAAGGGGAAGGTGGAGGCGCGGCGCCACACAGGTGGGCTTCTTCCCTTCTGTAGCCGACGAAGGCAAATCCCCCACAAGTGGAAGAGGTCTTGATTTCACGAGGCCATCTTGAACCGTTTTTCTGTGTGTAGGATTAAACTGTTTTAAGTACGCGTTCACGCTACGCGTCTGATCCAACCCGGGGAGGGAGGGGGGGTAATTATTATATCGTCAGCTAACCTTTAGCTACTAATCTACAAGATACTGGAAAAAGTGTTTCTGATCTTCTTCACCACACAATAGCGACGTATCGCAACGCTAAAAACAGCCGGATTTCATCGGGACTCAAACGCTTCTGCTGAGACACGTTTTTATTATTGAGCCGGCGTATATTGCATAGTAACGCAGAGGAATAACGGCTGCATTAAAGCAGCGGAGCGATTGTTCACTGTGATCGGATACTTATTGCAGAATCTGAATTCTAAGACCTCAAAGTGATCTTGACCAACAGCAATAAACATCTATACGAAAACAACAATACTTTTAAATCTCTTTGTTTGGCTCATTGCTGTAGCAGCGGTTGAGGAATCAGTTACTCCCCAGAAGAAACACTATTTTTCATTTTTGTCCGCTATTAATGCTTTTCCACCCAAAAGGCTTAACGTGTGTTTTCAACAAACGATGCAGCAAATACGCGCGACGCTTGATTGGCACCTGGTTTAAAGTCGAAGGCAGCCAACAGAAATGGGAATGAGCGACGCTGACAGCAGAGACACCCGAGGACCTCTTCACGTCTCGCTTCACGTCTCGCTTCACGTCTCGCTGCTCGACCAGGAGCCACGCCACGCCACGGCGGCCATCTTTCATTTGTCGCACAGAGGAATATGCGCATCCAGGTAAAAGGACACGAGTGAAGCATCGTGGTGCACCTGCTTGGGGGGGGGCGGTCGTACTCGTGGGCTCCCCGTCCGCACGTGTCTGCGTGCACGTGTCTGTACGCCGGGCGGGGCTGCTGTGCGCGGCGAGGAGTGGACAATGGTAGACTTTCTTGGGGGGGGGCGCCGTTGTTCAACGGGAGGGGAAACACTGGAAATCTTGTTTGAAAGAAGATAAAAAGATAAAAAGGATTTCTATCCGCCACCGGATCAACGATCCAATAACTCGTGTTACTTTCAGCTGCGTTGCTCTTTAGCTCAATGAAGAACGCTCACGGTGTGTAATGGCCAAACTGTTTCTCCGGCAGGAAAGTACCAACAATTCACCAAATTCCAGCCACTTCCGGTGTTTAACTAGCCGGCGTAGCTCCGGTTTTAGCTCAGATAGGTTGTCCAGATGGTGGAGTAAACCAACAGCAACCACAGCCAAACTTAAACACCATGGAACTGATTCGGTTTGTTCCGTTTGCCGGCCACTGCCTTTCTACAACGCGGCCTCAGGAAGGAATAAACACAGGATACAAGATGGCAGCAAACTGCTCCTTTCCGTGTCCGCGCGCACTCAGCATCATGAGCGCGTGCGGTTTGTGGGGGCGATGACTTGCTCCGGGACGGCCTCGGACAGCACGACTCTCAGCGCTTTGAGAGACGTGCAGCGAGCGCCGGCAGCGCCGGCAGCGAGCCGGCAGCGAGCCGGCAGCGAGCCGGCAGCGAGCCGGGCCTCTGCACCAGATAAAAAAAAGGAAAAAAAGTGAGTTGTTCACATTCCTGCTTCATGCAGAGACCAAACCCCCGATGTCACACACACGCATAGTCCTTTTGCACAAATGATTGAGCTGCTTGTGTGTGTGTGTGTGTGTTTTCCTGACTTTGTTTTAACCAGGGGAGTGGGGAAAGGTGACTAAACCCATGGAAACATTCGGGGTACATGATCTCTACGCCGCTGTGCCGGAAACACACCGACCATCGCCTAACGAAGAGACGAAGATATTACAAACCTTTATACACACACACGCGAGCATGACACATGGAAACAATCTGGCATGTTACGTGGAGGCAAAGAAACAACAACAAAAAGCAGACGGGGCCCAGTGCTGACCGGGAGACGTCTCCTCGACATAAGCGGCCGTTGTCATGAGAGCAAGTGGCATCTTAATGACATCTTTGCTGGATCCGTATCGGGCCGGAGTGTCTTAGATCCTCCTCACTGCAGCGCACGCAACACGAGACGTGCAGCGCACGTAACGAGACGTGCAGCACACGTAACACGAGACGTGCAGCGCACACGTAACACGAGACGTGTCTACTGTTTACGGTGTATTTGGTGCAACTTGTGTTGTTGGTGTGATTGGTTTGCAAAGACAGAAGGACAAAGTGTCCCTGTTTCAGTCAGAGAGGAGCGAGCAGGCCGAGGAGCCCCACTACTACTATAAAAGGAATGTGATGGAGGGAGGAGGCCACTGCACCACAGCAGCACCACCACCACCAGCACCACCACCAGCAGCAGCACCACCAGCACCACCACCAGCACCACCAGCAGCACCAGCAGCAGCAGCCGATCATCTTACAGCCCAAAGAAGAGCCGGGGAGGCTGAAAGAAAGGACGCAGGCTTGCTCACCCCATTCCAGGAACTCCAGGATGTTCTTCTCCCTCCTGATGGGGGAGTTGTTGCACTCGTCGTAGAGGCAGACCAGGACGTCCAGCAGCGTCTCCACGCTGAGACACTGCCCGCTGGAGCGCGCCGGCCCGTCCAGCACCAGCTTCTCCAGCTTCTTCAAGCGCACCTCCCCGGACATGCTTCCTCCGGCGGGTTTTTTACGCGATGCTGAGGACGGCGGTGGAGCTCCTGCTCGGCCTGTGGCGCAAGTTCTCTCCCCTTCAACGTCTCCAGGTGTAAAAGTTTATGTTGAGGACACGCCGGGGGGCTAACAGCGCGTCGCCATGGGCCAGCTCATGGTCTCCCCAGATCCAGCAACTAGGACGCGCAGAACTTCCCCGTCCTGTAAACAGGAAAACACGTCGCGTCGGTCGCAGGATCGAGAGGAAAATCCCGACGCGGGTTTCTGCTCTTCTCGAGGTGACAAATCGCTTCGACGCGGCTCAACGGACCCGCCGGAGTTGTTGTGGCGGATATTTGGGATTCTCCATTCTTGCAGTACCCCCTCTCCCCCTCTCCTCCCCCCCAAAAAATGAAGGGCAGATCTGCAATGCTACAAAGCCCGAGCGCCCCTCCTCTGCTCCAGGAATGGCTCGGCTCGGCTCTGCTCGGCTAGCTAGCCGGCGAGCTAACTAGCGTTAGCTAGCGCTACTTTCCCCCGATCCCACCGGCCATCCCGCCCGCCTTTTCCCGCAGGACCAACAGCACAAGCCGGCGCCGTTTGGCGGAGAAACGTCGGTCGTTTTCCGGGCGAGCGCAGAATCTCCCCCGTTGTCACAAGTCAGCGCGGGCAGACGCGTCCTTTAAATCCCATCCTCCGCCCGAGCGTCCCGACGTCCCCCTTTTAGCTTCTCCCGGTCCCCGCACGACGTCCGCTCGCGAGTTCCAACGCAGCGAGAACGAGCGCGCCTCCTTCCGCCTGAAGGTTAACGCGGAGCCCGTTCCACGTCACGCGCGGAGCCGCAGTCTGGTGGCGCTTATTCCGAATGCGGGACGCAGCCTGAACTCTCTCCCTCTCTCTCTCTCTCTCTCTCCCTCTCTCTCCCCGCCGTCCCTCGCGTCGCCTCCCCGCCGCTCGCTGCGCGTCTTCTCGCCGTCTTTGCGCCGAACCAGCTCGCGGCAGCAGAGACTGTCCGCGGGGAGAGACAGCCGAGGAGACAGCGCGCGCGCTCTCTCTCTCCGCTGCGTCGCGAGGAATTGTGGGAAGAAGGGTCCTGCTATGAATTATGAATGAGTTACAAATGGACGCTCACTTTGACCCCCCCCTAAAAGCGCGTGCGCGCTCCTTTACTCGGCACATAAGCTCCAAGCCGCAGAGCCTCGCGTCGCGAAACCACCTCGCGTCTGCTTTAGCGGAGAATAGCGCACGTTTACGTAAACGTACGACTTTCGCGCGTGCGCAGAGTGCTGAATCCTCAAGCGGCCATCTTTGATGGGCCGATCGGTGACGCGCCCTGTTGGTTTAGGGCTGGCGGCGCATCTCTCCGCCTCGTAGCATCTCTGGTCGCTGCTGCAGGCAAAATCCCAGATCATCATCATGGCGCCCGGCGTAGCATCTGCTGTGCGGGAGGGGGGTCAATGTTGTGAATGGAAACTGCGGGCTGTCTGTCACTCAGCTGCTGACGTCGGGCGGAGAGGACATGTCTTCTGCAGAAGTGGGACAACAGCGACTGCTGAGCCTTTGAATGCACCCACGCAACGGTGTGGTCTGCATCACCAACGAGTCCTGGTGGCCGTTGCAGTGGGACACATTCACACATTCTCCAGACAACACACGCCCGCCATGTGCGTGGGTATCCACACCAGTCTGGCTCCGCACAGCTGATCTTCTGCCCCCTTTGGGCCGTGCTCATTGGTCAGAGCAGACACCGAGAGCTAACTCTTTACACATTAACACACGCGTGTAGCCTGGGGTTTTATTTTCTGCTGACCTTTTGTTCCTGCAGGTCGTCACGCTTCTGCTATGCACAGATTCATAGACGAGGATGAATCCTGCCGGACGCTTTTGAGAGACTACCAGTGATGTTATGAAGCACGGGAGTAAACAGTGACACTGTCAACTATCAGCCCCAGTGTGTCGGCCTGAACTACCGGCGTCCCATCCTTGTGAGGGCTTATCGCCAATCAAAGTACATCTATTAATGGCTAACGGCCTGCAGCCGGATGGGGGGTGGAAGCCGGGTGGAAGCCGGGTGTCTGCGCTCCACACAGCACGCCGACTTAAGAGGCTTCTCTCTGCAGGAGAAACGCACAAACACACACAACTCTGGAGTGTGATTCTTTGTAAAATGAACACGATCCTGCTCTGTTGTTATTTAGTTCCATTTTGATATAAATAAATGGGATTTTTCATTCAATTTATCGTTAAGTTTAAGAATGTACATTATGCAAGACATTCAAATAGATTTACATTCACTCTGGAGACACCAGTGCTCACTTTACTGAGAGCAGGCCGACAAATGAACAGAAATGTACCGTACTATTGTCGTCATTGGTCTTTCCCACATTCCTGCAGAGGGTTTAAAAATAGAAATGAAAATAGAGAAAAACATAGACCACAATATAAAGTTTCCTTTCTCGGAAATGTTATTTATATATTTGTGAACGCGTTTCTTCACTGACTCGGTTACACAAAGCACACAGTTGTTGTGCTGGACGTTCCCCTCGCGGCCGCTCGCAGAGCGCCCCCTGCCGGGCCGCCGGCCGCCGTGCAGCCGCTCACTGTTCAATCTCATCGGTTTTACCTTGTGGAAGTCGATGCATCTCTACTATTAGTAGACTGTTTATTTCAGCTTAGAGCGCATACAGGTATTTAACTGATCCTCCTCCAGAAGCTTATTTAAACGTATTCAATAGTGTTTGAATCCGGTTCATGGTGAGTGTCCTGCACACCAACAGTCTCGCCTATGTCGATTAATTACACGTTAATGAAAATATGAATTGTTGGTCCTATCTAATCACGTCTGATCCCATTTGGGTGAGTCTGCGCGGGGATTAACCCCTCTGTCTCCGGGCTGATTGTCCGCCATCAGCTGCGTGAAAAGGTGATTAGACTGAAGTCCGTCTGCGCGTCGCTGCCGCTGCTCCGGGCCGTCGCGTCCTCCCCTTCAGACGCGCGATGATTATTGGACCGATCCAGACTGCGCGCGTCTCTCGGACAATCTGCAGCTGCGCTGGAGACACAAAATCAAAAAAAAGCGGGGGGGGGTCCGGGGAGCATTAAGGTGCAAAATGCAGCGGGGGCTCGTGTCCCCAAATATTTGATATTGGGATGAAGCGGGCGACGGCGGATCAGGAAGTCGGAAACAACGCAGCCACGTGAATAATGGGGGAATTTGCGCTGACCACCAACACAAGTTCAATATTGACTCTGGCGCAGCCCCGCCCCGTTGCCCGGGACACGCTGATGTCCAAACATCCAGTCTGAAGACAGCCCGTAATATTTGTCTCAAGTGGCCCCCCGGGTCTGCAAACAGCGGTCCCGGCGAGCAAAGGGGAGCCGTGTTTCACAAATGGAAGGGAATGAGCTATAAATTGGACCGCTTTTGAATGCAAATGCCTGGATGTTAATTAACACCTGAGTTGTTGATTGTAGGAGCTTGTTGGCCTTTGATTGAAAAGAAATGGCACCTGGGAGCATCATATGGAGCTTTGAACTGGGCAACTAGTCTTTGATTGGCATGGGAAGGAAGAAAGACTGAGAAATATCACACAAAGGGCATCTTAATTTCCCAAATTAGGGGTTGTAATGTGATGGGGGGAGAATGACGCGAGGTGGGGGGGCTCCCGTGGGGGACAGGAACTTCGACTTGGCTGCTGGCTGGACTGGACAATGAGCGCGCTCTGAATTCACATGTCTGCACCAACCATTGTGAGGCCAGGCGGCCCGGTGGAGCGGTTTGGACCTCAGCTAAGGGATTACACTCCATCAAATAACAGCTTTAAAAAAAGAACAATGAGAGGAAACATTGACATTTCTCATGAGTCAGGACTTCACAGGAAAATCACAGATCTCACACTGTGGCATAATTCATCTAGAAGACACAGGATGGATTTTTTTGCTTATGTTTTAAGACAGGGGAAACGCATTTAGACGATCGACTTCAAATAACTCTGAAAAACGTCCATCGAGGAGGCCGAGGATTATCCGACTCTAGCGACATTGAAACTCTCTGTTGCGCGGCGTTGCCCTCAGCGGTTACCTCTGCACACACGTCGGCTGGCGTGAAACGCGCTGCATGCTGTGACGGGCTCCTGCCGTGGGCCCCCGTCCGCGTGCCGCAGCTCCGCGGCAGATCATAATTTGTCTCGGCGGTATAAGCTGCGGCGAGCGGAGGTCTGGCAGTCATCTGTCATCTGCTCTTCCTGTGTGTGTGCGCGCCCCTTCAGTCTGTCTGACATCTCCGAGCAAACACGGCCCCCAATACACAACGGCGGGCCGGGCCTTCTGGGCAGCCAGCGAGAGCACCCCTCTTCTAATGTTTGTGTGACAAAAAAGCCAAAGGCAAATCCTCGCAATGGAATCAGATAATCACCAACCTGTGAAGAGCCTGCCCCAATCCACATCCACCAACCCCCCCCCCCCCCCTGGATTAGCTGTCTGTTTGGCTAATAATTTTAATCTGCCGGTGAGGGCCGAGAAAGGGGCGACAGGGCTCGGAATAAACATCTAATCCTCTGGTCCCCCTCCTCCCGTTCGTAGAGCTCTGCGCCAACTTCGTCCTCGTCCCCTTTGTTGTAAACTGGGGCCAGAAGCGAAACCTCCCGGTTCTGTCGCGTTTGGATCCTCAGTCAAACTTTTTTTTGCCAGACAAAACTTGCCCCCGGGCCACCCAGAAAGAGATAAGGCCGCCGTGTGACGGACTGCTGCCAGACTGACATTGTCCAGTGGAATGTACGCGTCCGAGTGCGAGGTGTGTGTGTGTGGACAAGGGTTCTACTGAAGACAGGGGCCCTTCAGGTTCACGGGGTCAGGAGAGGTCTGTCTGGGACGCATGTGGACCACCGAACACCCTTCAGACCAGAGCGCCGCCGAGACATCGGAGAAACCCGACAATTTGTTGAACTGCTTCTAAATTACAAACAGTGTCCCGATCAGACTAAATGTCACGGACACACAGCGGCCTTCAGGCTGAGGACGGTAATAATCCTCTTTGTGGTCACGTACATGTTCTCCTCTCTTCCTTTGGGCCAGTGAATGAAGAGCACACACACATCCATGATTGGACCTCTGTAGCGTTTTCGGCTTGTAAGGACGCGGTTGAGCAAGCGTAGAAATAAAGAAAGAGCCCAAAATAAACGCTGATACGAGTTTCTCATTTCCTACAACGGAGATGAATCCAATTGACCTCATTTATTTGCACTATAAAGAGGTGATTTTTATAGTGGAGTAGCGGTGAAGTTAGACTCCACTGTGGCACTCCAGTCTAATTGTGTCTGTTTGAAGTATGGCCGCTTAGATATCCTGCTCAGGATGGGGCTGTATTGTCGCACCTTTGTTCTGATAAGGGCCCCTGCCCCCATTGACTAAGTGCGAACGACTGGGAGGGCCGCGACGGTATAAGAGGCCGCGGGAGTGTCAGGGGGACACTGTCTGTCCTCGGGTGACTCGTGCTGCTGCGCTGCTGTTTGTCACACGGACGTTTGGACTCATGGATTTCCTCCGCGCTTGTGTCCTCTGCGGCGTCTTCCTCGGCTGCGCCAACGCCTTTACGCACCAGGATATGAAGGACGCGCTGCTGCAGAAACTCGGGTTGGACGAAGTTCCAAAGATCCATAAGCGGGATCTGGAGAATCTGGTCGTTCCGGCGCATATAAAGAACAAGTACGCATCCATGCTGAAGATGCACCAGAGCAGGAGACGCAGATCTCTGCCCAGCCTGGCGGGCATCCTCAGGGGAATCCCCGGCAACGCAGGTAAGGCGCGTTTCCATCTCAGTAATACATGTTCCATCGGAAATAACTGTGACGCAGATCCCGTTATTTCCGTGCGTAATTGTGACACGGCGAGAAGGTTTTACGCACCAAAACGCCCCCACCAAACGGGGGTGTTGCGCCCCTCGGAGGAGACAGTCGACTCAAACGGTTTCATTGCTCCGTCTCGTAGATATCTCCGGGGAGTTTGTGTATTCTGACACCACTCGGCAACGCATGGTGTTCGAGATGGAGTCGAGGATCCCCGACAACAGCGAGGTGACCATGGCGGAGCTGAAACTCTACCAGCGGGCTTCCCACCACAAGCGCTTCGCGGCGGACAGGAAGAACCACCGGCCCGTCCACAACGCTCGGGTCAGCATCTACTGGGTGGAGGTGATGCCCAACGGATCCAACCGCACATCGCTGGTGGACTCGCGGTAAGGGACCCACCTCCACAGCTCAATACGAGTGACATCTCCACAGTCTCAGCGGCACAGTAATTCAATTCTCCTGTTAACGCGCGCTTATCTCCCGCGTTCACAGGCTGATCCCCGTTCACGAGACCGGCTGGAAGAGCTTTGATGTGACACAGGCGCTGCACTATTGGTCCAAGAGCCAGCAGAAGACACCTATGCACATGGAGGTGTGGATCGAGGGCGAGAGACCCGGCAGCTACGCGGCAGAGGTCGCCAGGAGTGTCCGCTTTACCACCCAGGAGCAGACGGGCAACACCTTGGGGAGGCCCGAGCTCATCCTCTACACACTCAACCTCGAAGAATACGGGTAAGGGCGCGAGCTTTTGATATACAGGACATTGTATCGGCGTGGCAATTGCCCCCTTTTTTTATTTTACCCGTCACCATTTGCATCGGGCATTGAATTTGCAGCCGTGTTGCGCGCGGGGGCGTCAAGTGAAGCGCCTCGTTAAAGAGTCCGGAAAGTTAATTCAAGCGTCTCCCCACATGGCAAATGACCACATATGACGAAGTTATTGCTATTAAATGGAGTCACTAGAACGTCTGATGGCGTGGAGGGAAACAGCGTCTGACTTCTCTCCTTCCTTCCTTCCTTCCTTCCTTCCTTCCTCAGTTCTCGCGGCGACTGCGACGTCCACCAGAGCAAGGACGCGTGCTGCCGGGAGCAGTACTTCATCGACTTCCGCGCGCTCACCTGGACCCAGTACTGGATCATCGAGCCGGCCGGGTACCAGGCCTTCCGCTGCACCGGGGGCTGCAAGCAGCCCAAGCGCAACTACGGCTTCGGGGAGAGGCGGTGCACGGCGTCGGAGAGCGCCCCGTTACCCATCATGTACCTGGTGAAGAAGGGCGACTACACCGAGATAGAAGTGGCCGAGTTCCCCAACATGATCGTGGAGAGGTGCGCGTGCACCATGGACAACGTGTCCATAGTGTGAGGGACTCCTGTGGCCGCAGACTGCAGGTGGAAAAGGAACATGTGTGTTCCTCAGCAATGCGTCTAGTACTTTCTATTTAAATGGACATTTATTGGAGGTTCCTCACACGCGACATGGCATCAAACTCCCGCTCCTCCCACAAGCACTTTTATATATTTTGTACATGTTTTATATCTTTTTTTTTGAAATTCAAATGTGTGTGAGTCGTCCTTCTGATTCTGCCTCATACGTTATATTTTTTTCAAGGTGTACATAATATGGATGAGTTTATGTTTGAGAAATAAAATATTTAGTTTCACTCTGTGGTCCTTGTGCCTCCCTGCTGTCCGGGCCTCCATTCTCATTCATGACCACATTCTCATGCAGGCCTCCTTCATTTACACGTGTAGGAACTTTTACAGCACAGCCGATCGTTTGCCTAATGACTTGTAGCATTCGGCGCGCCGCCGACCCATAATGCTTTGTTTGCGGTGGGAAGGAGCTACACGGCCACATACGGAGGAACGCAAAGTCACGTCGCATTGAGCCCGAGTGTTTACATCCGACTCAGACCGGGCCAAACATTGCTAATCAGGCCCGGTGGCTAATGCGCTGTTTGCTGTCTGCGTGGGGGGTCGTGTCCTTCACTAATATGCTGCTGATGGAGGTAAACGTGCTGCCAGAGGCCAGAGGCCAGAGGTCAAAGGCCAAAGGCCAAAGGCAAGCAGCTGTCCGTCTGGGAGGGAAGTGGATTCTACTGTTACTCTTTAAACGTGTTCATCTATCACACATAGTACTACTCTTTAAAACGTGTATCACACATAGTACTACTCTTTAAAACGTGTATCACACATAGTACTACTCTTTAAACGTGTTCATCTATCACACATAGTACTACTCTTTAAAACGTGTATCACACATAGTACTACTCTTTAAAACGTGTATCACACATAGTACTACTCTTTAAACGTGTATCACACATAGTACTACTCTTTAAAACGTGTATCACACATAGTACTACTCTTTAAAACGTGTATCACACATAGTACTACTCTTTAAACGTGTATCACACATAATACTACTCTTTAAAACGTGTTCATCTATCACACAATAACCACGTCACATACAACCACGTCACATACAACCACGTCACATACAACCACGTCACATACAACCACGTCACATACAACCACGTCACATACAACCACGTCACATACAACCACGTAACATACAACCACGTCACATACAACCACGTCACATACAACCACGTCACATACAACCACGTAACATACAACCACGTCACATATAACCACGTCACATACAACCACGTCACATACAACCACGTCACGTATAACCACGTCACGTATAACCACGTCACATATAACCACGTCACATACAACCACGTCACATACAACCACGTCACATACAACCACGTCACATACAACCACGTAACATACAACCACGTCACATACAACCACGTAACATACAACCACGTCACATACAACCACGTCACATACAACCACGTCACATACAACCACGTCACATATAACCACGTCACATACAACCACGTAACATACAACCACGTCACGTATAACCACCACGTATAACCACGTCACATACAACCACGTCACATACAACCACGTCACATATAACCACGTAACATACAACCACGTCACATACAACCACGTCACATACAACCACGTAACATACAACCACGTCACATATAACCACGTCACATACAACCACGTAACATACAACCACGTCACATATAACCACGTCACATATAACCACGTAACATACAACCACGTCACATACAACCACGTCACATACAACCACGTAACATACAACCACGTCACATATAACCACGTCACATACAACCACGTCACATATAACCACGTAACATACAACCACGTCACATATAACCACGTCACATATAACCACGTAACATACAACCACGTCACATACAACCACGTCACATACAACCACGTAACATACAACCACGCGTCACATATAACCATAACATAAAACCACGTCACATACAACCACGTCACATACAACCACATCACATATAACCACGTAACATACAACCACGTCACATATAACCACGTCACGTATAACCACGTCACATACAACCACATCACATATAACCACGTAACATACAACCACGTCACATATAACCACGTCACATATAACCACGTAGCATACAACCACGTCACATATAACCACGTCACATACAACCACGTCACATACAACCACGTCACATACAACCACGTAACATATAACCACGTCACATACAACCCGTCACATATAACCACGTCACATACAACAACGTCACATACAACCACGTAACATACAACCACGTCACATACAACCACGTCACATACAACCACGTCACATATAACCACGTCACATACAACCACGTCACATACAACCACGTCACATACAACCACGTAACATATAACCACGTCACATACAACCACGTCACATATAACCACGTCACATACAACAACGTCACATACAACCACGTAACATACAACCACGTCACATACAACCACGTCACATACAACCACGTCACATATAACCACGTCACATACAACCACGTCACATAAAACCACGTCACATACAACCACGTCACATATAACCACGTCACTTATAACCACGTCACATACAACCACGTAGCATACAACCACGTCACATACAACCACGTCACATATAACCACGTCACGTATAACCACGTCACATATAACCACGTCACATATAACCACGTAGCATACAACCACGTCACATATAACCACGTCACATACAACAACGTCACATACAACCACGTAACATACAACCACGTCACATACAACCACGTCACATATAACCACGTCACATACAACGTCACATACAACCACGTAACATACAACCACGTCACGTATAACCACGTCACATACAACCACCACCAGATAAAAGCACAAACAAACCGTTGTTATGTAGAAAGAGTGATGCTCTCTTGAGGATCTTGCAGAGGAAGGAAGCTTGGAGAAAGATTTGGAGGTTTGATCACAGTTGGAGGACTGAGGTCCCGTCAAACAAAGACAGATTGATAATATCCAGTAAAGACGCGCTAACTAAAGTTGTTTAATGGGAATCGGCTCCAGGAGACAGATAGAAGGTTAGAAGCTGTAGAAGTCAGTTCATCCAGGTCAACGGGAGAGATGCACTACAAGCGTGTCTCCAGCCCACTGCTGCCTCCAAGGTTCCTCCTGGTTGGAGGCAGCAGACCATCAGTTGTCTCTCTAATAGTTGGAAGTCGTTACTACTGAGGTCCAAAGGAACACACGACTCGACAGAACTGTGACTCTGCTGAAGAGAAACCTGTTGTTTTAATCTTTCCTATTAACGATGAGTAACAAGCTGATGTTGCATCACGAGCATCACTTCTTATCTGCTGTCTCGCCAAACTACACCTGGTTTATTCTCGTTTAACACCACAACCTTTCAAGCTTCCGCAGTTTGCTTAAACGTGTCTGAGGGTTTTTACGGAGGAGCAAACTTCCTTCTAGTTACCGTTCTCCTTTCTGGAGGAACTGTAGCGTCCAGCAGTTGCACTCTGCAAACGCACCACGAGACGAAGCTAAATCCTGCACGTAAAATACGACGACCCCCGAAACCCTCAGAACAAGTCAGCTTAAGTATTATGACAGTTACAAATTGCGTCACGTATCTGAGGGAACACAGCTTCTTTAATAATGATGGAATCAGGAATCAGGAGAATCGGTAAGTCCAGCGTTCCAGAGCCTGGTGAGTCCACGTCAGCTAGAAACAGCCACGAGGCAAATATGTGACACCAGAAGAGGGGAAAACACACCACGATGTACTCAAAATACCCCTTAGATGAATGTATTGAAACTAAATACAAAATACCATACATGTATTTCGTATTTAAGATTTAGGAAATACTTTTTTCTGGATTTTCTGTGTTCTCACTATTTGGTAAAGTGGCGCATTCAGCCTTATAACGTTAATTCACACAATATTTTGGTGAACCCACAAAAAGGAAGAACAGGAAATAAGCAGAGCTATAAGGTCTACGAGTTGGTCTCTGAGGCCTGTGGTCACATCTTTACCGTCATAATCCGTCCATTTGATTCCAGAGACTCAGCCACTCAGTTTATTTGCCTTTAACAACAACTCACTTTTCATTTATTTCTGGTCGTGAACTATATTTTTTATTTGTAAAGAAAGTATTTTTAGTATTTTAAATACAAAATTACCCCACTCTAAAGTATTTTGTTACAAAGGCCAAAATACTCAATTAAAATAGGTATTTGAAATACAAGTAATGGAAATACTGAAATACTTCTGTGTACGGTGGACGTTTGTCCATCGGTTTGTTTTGTGTCAGTGCAAAACTCAAACTATGCCACAAGACGGACGTGATCATTTCCAAAATTGAAATCTTAAACTGCTTTATTCAGGGGTCAAACTGAACAGCGAGACGACGCTCACTGATTTCATCCAGAGTCCATTGTTAATCATTAAATACATCTTTAGCCTGCGAGTTATTACCATAAAATCCTTCCAGTGACGAGTAACAATAGATTCTGACAGCATTTCTTACCACGCGGACCATAAACCCACGATGTTCATAAACCCTGTTTAAACAGCTGCGATTTGTCCTGTAGGAAGAGTAAAGAGAAGAAGTCCTTGTTTCTTTCTAGAATTAAATTAAACCGCGTTCTAGACGGAGGACAAATAATCTTTTCTGATCTTAGAAATGTGATCAAATAAAATGTGGATATTCCCAAAGCAGAAAACTCTCACTGTAACAAACCACAAAGTCATCATGTAACAGTTTATTTAACTTTAATAGAGTTGAGACAAATAAAGACAGTCCAAGTTTTTAAAACACAAATATCAAAAACCGTAAGATAGAAAAGACAACAAATCTCTACAAGTCCCAAAGCTTTTTGCATTGTAGGTTCAATAATAAAAGACCTGATTCACAACCTGCAACATAAAGCGATAAAAATATAGTCTATTGTGTTAAAGGTTATGAAGTACAGCTCGCATCACGCTGGACGCACGCATCCAGTACGAGAAAAACACGAGTGCAAGAAGTCACATTTAAATATAGTTGAAAATTCATCACAGCGTAACTGGAGCCAACTAACACGTTTTCAATCACAATACAGTTATTACTCCGAGCCAATGAATCCGTGCACAGCTGAGATAGTGGAGACGTATTTACATGTCGATAAACACAGGAAGTAGAACCCGCCGCTGCGATGGTTCTGTCAGGACGTGGAACACAAGCAGGGTTTCCTCTGCCAGGTGGACCAGGAGCTGCCATCGCTGCAGGGGCCACGGCCCCCCACGACGGCCCCCGGGGGCGGTGCTGCGTAGCCCTCGTTCGCTGGCGAAGAGGAGGAGCCCTGCCTGCCTTCATCATTGTGCTGAAGAAGCTGCAGAGAACCAAGCGTGACGGTTCTCATTGTAAACGGGAACTATAGCGTAGGTTCTTTAAGTGGTCCGGTCCGAATACTTTGTGAATACTTAAGGACATTTAGGAGGAATACGTGGGAGGAGTTAGTTAAAGGAGGGCGGAGTCCTCACCGTTTGAAGTAGTGAACTAGGACTTTGCCCTTTCAAAGGTCTTTTACACACCTTTGAACCGAATCAAGAGTCATAAGCCAAGAAGTAAAAAGCCAATGAGTTTATTGTCTACGGAGTTTAGGTTACAGGTTCGATACTGGCAACAAAAGACAGTTCATCTGTTGCTTGGGGTCAACGGCAGACTCTTGACATGTACAGTATACGAACAGTATAATCAGCTACCATGCTCTCGCTAACAAGCCACGGTTCCTTCCAATCAAACCGTTGCTTTGCTTTTCATACAGACGAAGCCAAAAAGGGAAAAAATATTTACAATTTGTAATAAAAAAAGCAACTCACAAAAATATGAAATAAATCACAGCACAGGTAAAAAGCACAGCCCTGGACAAAAAGAAAGGGAAATAAAATAAAACGTGTTAGCATCTGCCCCGGGCGGGCAAAGGGGCGTCGCTTCCTAATAAACATGACATATATTTTTTTTCATTTTAAAAGCACATCATTTAAAAGTGTGAAAAAAATATACATCGAAAGAAATAAAAGCGGATGATAGAATGAGACTGAACCCACGCTGCGCCCGTGTGGACAGACGCGCGGCGCCTCGGTGGCGCCCGGCCGTCTCCTCCCTGATGTGGAATGTTGCTGCTGCTCCATATCGCGTTAGTCGTCATTGTCCGTTGGTGGCTTTGAGACTATTAAAAGTGGGTCCTAGAGAAAGTAAAATTGAAAAAAGCGGCGTGGAGGGATGTTCCGTGGCTAGCGGTGGGTCGGCCACCAGTCCGTCACAAGTGTCTTAGTAATATCCAGGCTGATACTGCTGGCTCCACGGCTTCTGGTTCCAGAACTGCACGGGACACACGAGAGACAACATGAGGACATGTACGTGTCGTGGAAAAAGGTTTATACTGAAAGGGGCAGAAGTTCCGTGATAATTTAAAAGCTTATTAGGACTTTGATGAACTGACCCCCTGCTGCCAGCTCTGGTTGAAGGCCTGGGCCTTGTCCATGCCGTTCCTGTTGCCAAAGTTACCGCTGTTCCTGTTGTTCCCAAAGTTGCCATTCTTGTTTCCAAAGTTGCCAAAGTTGCCACCGCGGTTACCACCTCTCTGCTGGAACTGGAGAGGGAGAGAGGCAGGACAATGGTGACCACGTTGGTGAGCACAACCCCCCACAAGGAAAGCCAGATCATCACCCCCGAACCCACCTGGTTGTGGTGTCCCCTGGATCCACCACGATGCATGTTGACTCCGCCCCCTCTGCTCATGTTTCCTCTGCTCATTGGACCCCCTCGGTTCATGTGACCCCCCCTGGGTCCCATGTTGCCTCTCATTGGTCCACCCCTGGGTGATCCCCCAAGGCTGGGAATTGGACCACCGCCCCGATTGAAGTTCCCACGGCTATGGAAGCCCCCCCTGAAGGCCGGGGGGGGCAGGAAGCCTCGAGGTGGACGGTTGAAGCCGCCTCGGGGGCCGGGAGCTGCAACGGAATCGGGATCAATCCGTCTTTAGAACAATACTAAAAACAATAGGGGAATAAGACGCGGTTGATTGGACAGAACACTACCTCCTCTGAAGTTGCCTCGGTTCTGGAAGCCCCCGCGAACGCTGCCTCTGGGTTCGGGCCCACTGCCACGGCCAAACTGGTTCTTGCCCCCCCGGCCGCCGCCACGCAGGCCGCCGCCTCTTTTAGGCGCCGTGCTCCCCTGGTTGGGCTTCTTCTCGGCCGGCAGCGCCGTCTTGCTCTCCTCTTTGTACTGTTCCAACAGCTTGCCGGCCTCCTCCTTCTGCAGCTCGGCGTAGACGACGCCGCTGAAGCTCTCGCCCTCCTCAGGCAGAGAGAAGAAGCCTGTCGTGGAGGAACATCAACGGGGGGTCAGAAAGGGACACGCGCAAATCCACCAGCAAGCCTTTGAGACCGGTAGAGCAACGTCTTCCTACCTTTCATTTTGAAGACGGCGTGCTCGGGGACTTCCTTGCCATCGCTTTCCACCTTCTTCTGGACCCTCTGCTTGTAGTCGTCGTCGGAGGGGCAGACCACCACCGCCTTGCGCTGGAAGCCTGCAAACAGGCACATCTTCCTCTTCTGGCCGGGGGCCGACAGGTTGGTCTGCGATGGGAGGAAGTTGGGAGTGTAAATTAATCCGTATGAGCCACGACAAAGAAATAGAAAAATCCCCAAAGGCCACTTACGTGATCCAGGATGTAGTTTCTCTTCTTGCGGGCGGCGATCTCAATAAACTTCCCCAGGAAGAGAGGAGCTCGCTGGGAAATGGCGCTCAGCTTCGTGATGTCTTTTGACTGGCGTTTCAGGCTGTTGATCTGTTTTAAACGACAGAAGATAGAATTTCGACATATTCAATCGTAGTTTGTCAGAAACAGTAGGAACTGCAGAAAACAGACGCTGCCTCCACACTGACCATCATCTTGTCCACAATGGTGTCACTGCCCAGGATGTAGTACTTCCCCGGGTTCTCCTGGACGTGGTTCTTCACCCACGTGGTCTTCCCTGAGCCCGGCAGGCCGACCATCACAATGATCTACATGAAGATAAAGGCCAAGTTAGAAAAAAATCAATTGGCTGAACAATAGCTACGGAACATCTACACATTACTCGGCGTACCTCGCAGTCCGCCTTGGTCTGGGGCCCCTTGAGCCCCCGCACGCGCTCGTCCACGGGGATCTGCTGCAGGAAGGTGTAACCGGGGGGCTGAGGGAAGTACGGCGTCTCCATCTGGCCAAAGTTGAACTCCACAGCACAGTTGTGGCAGATGACGTGTGGAAAGAGGGCCTGGCCGCTCAGAGAGTCCTTCTGGACCCGGAAAGCCACGGCCGGCTCCTCGCCGTTCTTGGAGAAGGACAACACCACCTCCTCCCCCTCAAAGTCCTGAAGCATAGAGGGCCATAGGATCCATTGTGAGGAAAACCAGTTGAAATGTGGACACATTTTACACAAAGTTAGAGTTAAGAGTCTTACGATGAGGCAGCAGATGACATCGTTCTCCTCGTAGGTTTCTCCAAAGTCCTCGGTCACGCAGTTGGTGGTCTTCTTGGCCTTGCCAGAGTATGCATAAGAATGTTCCTCCTCACCTAAACGGCAATGGGAAAAAGCAGAATGACCTTTCTGAATGAGCTCGTCCCCGTAACCAGGACTCAATGGATCACAATGATGATGTGAGCAGCATTGGATTAATCGTCTCCTGCACCGGCCTGGTCACCATATTGTGTGAGAGGAGTATTCATATCCAATGGTGTTATTACTGTATTTACTGTACACCACGGGACAAACGCGTGGGAGAAAGACACCCAGACACTGACCGAGGAGGAGGGTGCCAGTGGACAAGGACCAGCCGACCTGCACGTCGTGAATCTCCATGTTCTTACTGGAAATGTGCTTCACTGGAATCTTCTCTGCAATCTGTTGGCATGAAGACAAACACAAAGTACCAGGAGTCATTTGCAGTAATTCACTGTCACAAAGCCAAAGAACAAAGTTCCACGTGCTCACAGCAAGTATGTTACTGATCCTGTACCTTCATCTCAAAGCACGCTTTGCCTTTGTTCACACCGTAGGTGCCCTTGCCTCCGGACCAGAGGTAAGCAAAGCTCTCCATGGTGAGGGATGAGGCGCTGTAACGGTCCCGGGACACCTTAAAATGCAGGTCGCAGTTGTCTAGAGCATAAAAAAAGCACTCATCAATATCTGCATCCAGGTAAACGGGTGTGAGATTGTGGAAATGTTCTAATGACGTCATCTCTGCACTTACATTCATACCTGCAAACAAGAGGAGAACAAGGTGACAACGGCGCACCGCTAAATGACGTCATGGACTAGTTTGCATAATTGCAATGACGCGGATGACCTTTTCGGTTCACGTTTGCAGGTATGAATATTGGTTCTCTGAATCAAGTTGGCTAAAAATGTGCTTTGAGACGTTTGCATTGGTCACTCACATGTATCCAGGCAGACCTTCGTGTCATCAAACTCCTCGTCTTCTTCCTCCAGCGGGGGCACAGGAGACTTAAATGAGGCCCTGAAAAAACATCAACTAGTCAACGGGAGGGTTCGCATCTCAATGCAGCTGCATGGAACACAAAAGATGCCTTTGGTACCACAGGCTGAGAAATATTCTTGGGAAAAGGGTGGAAAGACAGACTATGGGAAGCGTTACAAAATAGGAGCAGTAAGTTGGGCAAGTGATAACTTTATTATCGGCCTTGGCAGACAGCACTTACCTCCATCATCCAGCGATATCTAAAACGTGAGGGATACAGACAGAGAGCGCCTCTGCTGTCCACCGGCGGAAGTGATAACAGACTTTCCCCCTTTCAGACGAGGGCATTTATGATCTCCAGGGCGGCCAGTTAAAATAACGGGCAGGTGCCGTTTATACTCGACTACCTACAAGCCAAAAAGTGACGACCCACTTGCGGTTCTTGAGTACGTGTGAAATGAGCCATGAGAGCTACAGCAACTTACCAACTCTGTAACCTGATACTCGGTGCACAAATCGACGTTTGTTCTAATCGAGTCCAAAAGGTTTTACATTTCAACGAGGTGTCTGCATTGCCCCCCCGTGATGTAATGACCCAGTGAAAGTCAGACGGGATTAATCAGATTCGGGCGAGGGGGGGGGGTATGGCTACGTTTAAGTATACGATTAAAAATCTATTGGGGAAAAGAACAGTGTGAGCAGTTGCAATAAATATACTTGTCTGTCAGATGGGAAAGACCGAATGAGGCGTAATACTGTATTCCAATAATTCTGGTGGAGGAACATTTTTGAGTGTCCCAGACCCCCCCCCCCAAATAATATTGTTTTTTGACATTGGATTCTTCAAAGTGTGTCAACAACGCAATGGAAACAAAAACACTGACCAAGAGGTAAGTACACGTATGCACACAGACAGACGGCCACGCGCTCCATGCATGAAGTCACCTGCACGAGGTAAAAGTCTCACACGCTCTCACGCCATGATAACAAACACACACACATGATATGTGAGACAAAGAGCATTTTGACGTCATACAACCAGTGATATAAAAAACGATTTAGGAAAAAAAGAAAAAAGTAGATCACTGCGAGGTAAAACGATGGACGGTATTTAACGACCTCCCCCGTAGGCGCTCCAAACACTTTGGGCATTTTGCTAGTTCCTTGTATGCTACCCTGCAGCACTAGAACCCTCCTCCCACGTCCCAGCTGCCCCCTCCCTCCCCTCCCTCCCTCCACTGAGTAGTTAAAAAGTGCACATCTGCCACTTCCCTCTGGGTTCTCTTGAGCAGCCTGGCTTCTCCTTCAGGACACAACTGGCTTTCCAAAAACAATAAGTGGCATGAGGAACAGATATGAGAATCCATAGAGACTTGATAGTTGCACTTCTGCTACAGAATGCAGTCACAAATGTGAGCGGGCACTGTAAAGGGTAAATGGTAGGGCTCTTTAAAGTAGTCAGGGGTGACCCTCAAAGCATGTGTGAAAGTGAGGTAATAAAGTGTAATACTTGAAAATGAGGGTTTTCCTCATGCTAGTAATGTGTGCATTGGCACTTAAAGCCAATACAGTCCAACAAAGCTATGGATGGCGCTTCAGGGATGCTGAAGGCCATTTTTGCTCTGTCCCATCCTTACCAGCTGTATTTGTTCTCTTCAATAAATTCAAAGTAGCCCCTTCCATGTTCCTCCCGGCGTCTCTTAACACCCTTCTTATTCTTCTGATCAGCATTCGTGTCTTTGTCCGCATCCCCTTTGAAAATAGAACAAAGATATAGAATGAGGTGCTCCTTTTTGTGAGAGAGGTCGGACTGGCAGTGGGGTTCTGGCCCACAAAGCCCGTTCATTAGTTACATTGTGTCGAGCATAAGCATCAATAGTAAGGTAACCAAAGAGGAAACACCTCACGATTACACTGGAATATTTAATATAAATATATACACAATCATACTACATAACTTGTAACAGCTCAAAAAGACCAGATACTAATTACAATAAAGGCTGGTCCAAAAGAACATTGTGAACAGTGTTTGCTGGAGCTGGAACAACAAGTCTCTGAAAAGTAAATGGGACATTAAGCCTGGCGTAAAGGGCTTGTGTGTATTGTGTTCAGTAAGTCAGCCCATTGGATTCAAGAGGACAAGTCTACTGTATCTGACAAATGCCCCATGCAACGAAGTGGGAACAGCTATTTAACCCTGACCGATACCCCCCACACCCCAGCCTCAACCCCCCGGGTGAACGTGCGCGGTGGACGGACGTCCTCTCTACTCGTTCTGCAGGCCACGGTCGTCTCTAGTCGGACCGGACCGACCACGATGTAAACAAGCACCTCTGCACAGCGGGTCGGCGGGTCCAGGTGCCCGATTAGTCCGGCTGAGCTTGAAGTACCATTAACAAGATGGAAGCGGATGCAGGCGCGCTGCTACAGCCGACATGCATCTGCTTTAACGGCGCGCCTTTAAGCTGCGTGCGGGCCTTGATTTAACGTTAACGTGGAGTAATCTAGAGTCCCCCGCGCCTCACTACCACCCCGCTGTAAGCAACACCTCGACGTGGGACCCGGTGAACTAACGTCAGCTAACGGGGCGGACCGCTAGTTAGCACAACGGACACAAAGAGAATGGCGGTAGCTAACAAGCTAACACGCTAACAGCGCCATGGCAAAAAGGCAGACTAGGCCAAGTTACCTCGGTGTTTAACTTCACTCAACTAACATGCTCTGGTTTCAAGGAATATGTTCGACCACTACAACATTATAACGTCAACAATTGTGAACTAGAATATCGACGGTCCTTTAAGATGATTAGCGTTAGCCATGGTGGAGGCCGATGCTAACGTCAAGTTAGCATGGCCGGCTAACGGCTCCCTCCCGCGGCTGACGCTAGCTAGTTTAGCGATCGTAGCTCAACATGGACGCCGCGTTGTGTGTAACGTTGGTGATTCCCAGCGCCCCCGGCGGCGGCAGTAACGCCATAACAAAACCCGACGCCCGGCCACAGTCCATCCAGCCAGACACATCCAGAGATCCGGCCGACTCACCCTCAGCCGCCTGGTCCGCGGGCTCACCGTCCTCCGTGTCGATTTTCTCCATGTCGTCGACATCTCCCTTGAGCATGGGGTCCATCTCGTCGTCGTCGTCTCCATCCTCTCCCCCCTCACCCATCTCTTCGTCTACGGCAACGGCATCGCCGTCGCCCTCATTTCCCGGCTGCTCCTCTTCTTCTTCTTCTTCCTCCTCCTCCTCCTCCACCGCCGCCACTGCTGCTGCCGCCGCCACCTCCTCCTCTTCCTCCTCCTCGTTAGCCTCCATACTTTCTTCTACGGGGCCCTCGCCCTCCTCTTCCTCGCCCATGCCCTCCTGGCCGGAACCCTCGGCCGCTGCAGCCTCCTGGTCCGGGGGGTTTCCTGCGAGGGCCTCCTCGTCCAGCGCGGCCTGCAGGCGGTCCATCAGCTCGGCCTTCAGCCCCTTATCCGAGAGCTCGCGCTTCTTCAGCTCGTCCTTCAGCTCGTTCACTTTCAGCTTCTTCACGTTGATCGAGCTCATCGTGGATGTTTGACCGCAACGCGTGTTTTAGTCAAATCTCTCGAAGACCGAGTATTATAACAGCTGCGCGTCTTTCGTCGAGGGATATAGTTCGGTGTACTGCGCCAAATGGCACCCGCGCTGTCCGACCAATCTTTCACCGGCGAGGAGCTGCTTATCCCGGGGTGTGGGGGAGGAAAATGACGTGCTGCGTAATTACCCAGAAGGCAGCGCGGCTTGATTATACAGGCGACCATCTGTCGCTGGCGGGGCAGACGAGCGCCCCTGAACGCGTCGCTGTGGAGCAAAGTGCTGCAACACACAATGTTACACTTAGTGTGTATTTGTTGGCCCAATGCATGCAGGTCTAGACGCCATATCAGGAAAGTAAAGGGACCGCACAACACAATAATAATAATAATACATTTGAGGAAGAAAGATGATTGTTTGAGTTGTCTATAATGTGCATATGTAGTCGGAAATGTTCTCTAAATTGAATGTCCCTAAAAGAAAAATCTCCCATGGAGTGAAAGTCATCAGTCAACTTTATAATACAGCTATTTCAACGTTGAATAATATTTTTTTTTCCTTTTTCAGTCGATGTAAAATATGTCATTGGAGAAACGAAGACAACTGTTACTCCGCATAAACCCCATGATGCTCATTTGTTGCCGTTGTTCATCTAAAGAGACGGAGGTGATCATCAGATGAAGAGGCTCCACTGTTTGACCTTAAAGTTTGGATATGTCGTCATCTCCTGCACCACTTTGTCCTGTTATCAACCTCTCCTATGCCAGTGGTCCAATATCATCAAGGCAAAATACTAAATGCAATAATAAAATCCATGTCTGGCATTGTTCTGCATAGTTCATTATACAGATGACCTTGTGCAGCAGCAGCTTCTCCTCTTACTTATATCACTTATAAGTAGTAGTATATTATGGTCATGACTTTTTTCGTACAGCACCTTTAAAGTAAACTCTCACTAAACCACGTGGAGGACCTGCTGTGTTGGAAAGATACCTGTTGAAGTTGACTAAATTCATTCCTAAAAGTTTCTTTTGGCTGTTTCGTGCTCGTCACTGCCTCCCAGAGGAGGCGATCATCACACAGCGAGTCCTCAGCGCGCGTCCTCCTTCTCCTCAGTGATCACCTCCTGCTCTGAGGACAGCAGCTCCAGCCTCTTTGTTCCAGAGGACAACATGTCTGCTCTTCATCCACGGGGCTTTTTTTAAAAACAAGAATTTAAATTAAATGAAAAGCGCGTCCTGCCCTTTGTTCGGATCTCTTTTTTAAATATTAACAAGTTGTCATGTCATCCCTGACTCGGAGAGGAGGGAGATGTCCCTCCCCGGTGCGAGGGACACGCTGGGTAAGTCCGATTTCCTCATGACGAGCCCCGCGCGGTGCCCGTCTAGTTTCAGGAGGAGAGTAACTCCCGCAGAGGCATCGAGCGTCTGGGCGCGGTAACCGGAGCCCCCCTGCATGCTTCTTCCGCTGCTTTGCAGAGCGCACAAGTGCAGCATCGCTGCGAGTCGCTCGGCTCTTGCGCCCCCGGGAGGGACCGACGGCCCGAGGAGCGACCCCCGCCGGAGGGCGGCGACCGCCGGCGGAACGCGGACGCCGTCCCGCCGTACAAGCCCCTGCCGGGGACCGACGGGGACCGCGCCAGGAGCGCCATGTCCTCCGCGTGCAGGGGCGCCGTGTGCGCCCACCCCGACCCGCGGGGGTCCGGCTGGAAAGTTGCGCGTTGCGAGAAGTGCTGCGCGAGCCTGGTGGACCTGAAGAAACAAGCCATGAGCCTGGCGGTCCACCACCGCGCCTCCTGCAAGGTCAGTCCGGCCACATCCAACTCCACATCCCGCCCGAGCGAACCCATCCCGGGTCCAGTGCTCCAGTGATCGACTGGACATGTAAAGTCAATGTAACTGGTCCTGCTGATTGACACTATCGGGCCGTGGAGTGTTGGTCAATATGGAATTGTCAGCTTGGGCTCTGGGAAAGCAAACCTCTTTTGTTTTGCGGCCCAAAAGATTTACTAATACAAATTGAATGAATACTATAAATCAAATACAAGGAAACAAACGTAGACACACTTAAACATATTCTGCCCGACAGAGAATGTGAAGTCAACTAAAGGTGTTTGAACGTCCAGAATGTGCCGCCCCTGACAGGAACGCACATTTCTGTACATCTGTCACCACCAACATCCATCAAACACACCCCAATCGACAAAGTAAACCAGTGCTGCGTGAGTGCTTCCAAATGGGCATGAATATTTGATGTCAGCATCCCTGCGTCCTCTCCACCGGCTCACCGAGGAGGACTCTTTATTTTCGTCCTCCTGGCTGGGATGGGGCAGTGTTTTCGGAGGGAGGCCACAGGGCAGAGCGAGCGATGGTATCTCGTGGCCTCAGACGCACGGTCAGAACAAAGAAATCTGATAAGCCAGCGAGCTCCATGCAGGATTATTGACCCGGGCATGATTTTTCAAAAGCGTTTGTAATGTCGTCTTTTTTGATGGGCTTGCAGTTTGGTTGAGATGGAGAGTACGGTCGCCCCGTCTGGCTACAACAGCCCCTCTATCCATTTATACATATATCTGTCATAATGTATATATGAGTAATGCAAGAGGCACAAACCTGAAGGAGACGTTGGTTCAATTGTATGTAGAACAAAGATGGTTGTTGTGGTTTATGTGATGAAATGAACTCTATTGAGATTAATGAAAGCAAACATCAAATCTCTGATGCTTTTGTACTTTTAGTCATTTTGTTTGACTGTATAATGTAGAGCCCTTACAGTCCTCCTCTTGTGGGATAATCACTAGCAATTCGCTGATGGATGAAGAGGGAGTGAGTGTTAGATTTGGGTGTCAAGGGCAAACCAAACAAGTCTGGCTGCAGAGCGACTTTGCTTTCGCAGCCTGAGTCAATACAGGCTCCTCTAAAGAGGACATTCAATGCTCGCTTTCAGGCCTTTTCATGCTTTAACGTTTAAAAAACACAAATACTTTTATTCATTTTAGCGCCTATCTCCTAAAACCACTATTCTTGGTCAGGATCAGCTGGAAAAATGTCAAGATTCTGACATGTTGTTCTCCCTGAATCGGTGTTTCACGTCAGAGATTCATCACCCTTGTGTTCACTCTAAAGGTGCAGTAAGTTTTTGCTAACTGCACCTTTAATGATTACAGGCATTTTAATCAATACTAACTCCTTGATTACTTGGCTAAGTGCTAACATTACTTGGAGTGGCCTCCCAAGTCTCTACTTCCATTTGCACACATCAGCCATGTAATACTCTCAAGCCAGACATAAAACCAAGCAAATTCATTTTATTAGGTCTTCTCCAAAAGCTTTTCCTGGATCTCAGAACTTACTCTCTTATTTGTGAAAACATAATCACATGCTTCTTCAAGAAACTAGTGAATGCAACTTTTAAATGTTGAAATATTTCTGCAACTTTTCATTTTTAAATTGACTTTATTTGCAGGACTCAAGTGACCTGTCTGTGTTCCTTCTGGACAACCTCCGCGTCCATAGTCGGTCCACCCACGAGGCCAGGGAGGGACAGGGAGAGGGAGCAGGGCGAGTGTGGCGTCTGCGGCGTGGACCTTCACCAGCTCAAGCAGGAGGCCGTCCACTTGGCCCTGAGCCGGGGTCAGACACTCGCTGAGCCCCCCTTCGAACCCAGCTGTAGCTCTGCTGCACTGCTGGGCCACGGCAGGACAAAGCATGGGGACCGGGCGCCATGGGAAGCTGCCCCCCCCGCGCCTCAACCGCACAGTCGCACCCACACCCCGCACAGCCCCAGAAGCCCGAGGACGCCTCAGAGGACCCCTCAGACCCTCAGGAAGAGGGGGCCCAAGCTGCCCAACCCTGATATGGGCCGCTGGGTGGAGCAGCAGCAGCTGGTCGCTTCTAAATTTGCATCGGGCGCTGATGGTGTCACCACTTACCCTCAGCATAAGGTAACGCTAAAAGGCTTCTCTCTCACCGCTAAATCACACAGAACACGTCCCTTAGCGTGCATTCCGCTTTTAATGAGCTGCGTGGATGAAGTATGTCTTTACGGTGCACATGTCAGCGGCGCTTCACAGTGGCCAATCGGAGCCAATTTAGATCCCGCGGCCCGGGACGTTGTTTAAAGGTACTTTTGCTAATGGAATGGAATGGGGTCATGATTTACCCCTGTCATAAGAGCCAGCCAGTCAAAAGCCCTCGTGATCAATAGGGGGATGGTCATATTTAACTGGGTGGCTGGTGAAATATGCATTACTGTGATGGAAGCGACCACAGTCCGCCCCCATAGCGCCCAGCGCCACCTGAGCAGAGAGTCGTTTAGATTTTTTATATGGTGTTCTTAAAATTGCTTTTGATTTTGCTCCATATCTATACGGACATAAGGGAAAAATGAGTGTCCAACCTTTTTACGTAATTGTAGATTCCATGTGACAGAATGTTCATCAACATGAACTATTCATCGCACGTCTTTCCGGAAAACCGGTTAGCCAATTATAGCGTAGCAACCTAAACTACGCACACGATGGGACACTCTTTGGTTATTTTTAAAACAGACTTAAATGAAATGAGCAGATCAGTACAGGTTCATGTGGCTGAGGACGGAGGAAGAAGAGTAAGGGAAGAGGAGGGCGGAGGAAGAAGAGTAAGGGAAGAGGAGGGCGGAGGAAGAAGAGTTAGGGAAGAGGAGGGCGGAGGAAGAAGAGTAAGGGAAGAGCAGCGCGGAGGAAGAAGAGTAAGGGAAGAGGAGGGCGGAGGAAGAAGAGTAAGGGAAGAGGAGGGCGGAGGAAGAAGAGTAAGGGATGAGGAGGGCGGAGGAAGAAGAGTAAGGGAAGAGGAGGGCGGAGGAAGAAGAGTAAGGGAAGAGGAGGGCGGAGGAAGAAGAGTAAGGGAAGAGCAGCGCGGAGGAAGAAGAGTTAGGGAAGAGGAGGGCGGAGGAAGAAGAGTAAGGGAAGAGGAGGGCGGAGGAAGAAGTGTAAGGGAAGAGGAGGCGGGAAAAAGAAAGAGGGAAGAGGAGGCGGAGGAAGAAGAGTAAGGGAAGAGGAGGGCGGAGGAAGAAGAGTAAGGGAAGAGCAGCGCGGAGGAAGAAGAGTTAGGGAAGAGGAGGGCGGAGGAAGAAGAGTAAGGGAAGAGCAGCGCGGAGGAAGAAGAGTTAGGGAAGGGGAGAGCGGAGGAAGAAAGAGGGAAGAGGAGGGCGGAGGAAGAAGAGTAAAGGGGAAGAGCAGCGGAGGAAGAAGAGTTAGGGAAGAGGAGGGCGGAGGAAGAAGAGTAAGAGTTAGGAAGAGGAGGGCGGAGGAAGAAGAGTAAGGGATGAGGAGGCGGAGGAAGAAGAGTAAGGGAAGAGGAAGGGTAAGGGAAGAGGAGGAAGAAGAGTAAGGGAAGAGCAGAGGAAGAAGAGTTAGGGAAGAGGAGGGGCGGAGGAAGAAGAGTAGGAGGCGGAGGAAGAGTGTAAAGGGAAGAGGAGGAGGAAGAAGAGTAAGGGAAGAGGAGGCGGAGGAAGAAGAAGAGGAGGGCGGAGGAAGAAGAGTAAGGGAAGAGCAGCGCGGAGGAAGAAGAGTTAGGGAAGAGGAGGAAGAAGAGTAAGGGAAGAGGAGGGCGGAGGAAGAAGAGTAAGGGAAGAGGAGGGCGGAGGAAGAAGAGTAGGCGGAGGAAGAAAAGAGGGAAGAGCAGCGCGGAGGAAGAAGAGTTAGGGAAGAGGAGGGGCGGAGGAAGAAGAAGGGGAAGAGCAGCGCGAGGGAAGGGAAGAGGAGGCGGAGGAAGAAGAGTAAAAGGGAAGAGGAGGGCGGAGGAAGAAGAGTAAGGGAAGAGGAGGGCGGAGGAAGAAGAGTAAGGGAAGAGCAGCGCTGGAGGAAGGGAGAAGAGGAGGGCGGAGGGAAGAAGAGTAAGGGAAGAGCAGCGCGGAGGAAGAAGAGTTAGGGAAGAGGAGGGCGGAGGAAGAAGAGAGGAAGGGCGAGAGGAGGGGAAGAAGAGTAAGGGAAGAGGAGGGCGGAGGAAGAAGAGTAAAGGGAAGAGCAGGCGCGGAGGAAGAAGAGTAAAGGGAAGAGGAGGAGGGGCGGAGGAAGAAGAGTAAGGGAAGAGGAGGCGGAGGAGGCGGAGGAAGAATTAAAGGGAAGAGGAGGCGGAGGAAGAAGAGTAAAGGAAGAGCAGCGGAGGAAGAAGAGTTAGGGAAGAGGAGGGCGGAGGAAGAAGAGTAAGGGAAGAGGAGGGCGGAGGAAGAAGAGTTAGGGAAGAGGAGGGCGGAGGAAGAAGAGTAAGGGAAGAGGAGGGCGGAGGAAGAAGAGTAAGGGAAGAGGAGGGCGGAGGAAGAAGAGTAAAGGGAAGAGAGGGGCGGAGGAAGAAGAGTAAGGAAGAGGAGGGCGGAGGAAGAAGAGTAAGGGAAGAGGAGGCGGAGGAAGAAGAGTAAGGGAAGAGGAGGGCGGAGGAAGAAGAGTAAGGGAAGAGGAGGGCGGAGGAAGAAGAGTAAGGGAAGAGGAGGGCGGAGGAAGAAGAGTAAGGGAAGAGGAGGGCGGAGGAAGATTATTGCAGAAACAGAGAAAAGGAAATAGTTAAGGATGGAAGGAAGGATGGAAGACAGGAAGGATGGAAGGAAGGATGGAAGTAAAGAACTGTGGAGATGAGTGGGAGAGGAAAAAACAAGAGATAATAAACGCATAAAAACACAGAGAAATGAGAGCAGAGGGAAGATAGTGAGGATAAAATAAGGTCATGAAAAAATGTACGAGTCAACAAGAAGACAAATGAATTGGTGGGCGAGTATGTAAACACGGTCCGTATTAACTCCGGCTTCATCGATTCACGAAGGCCCGTCTCTCCTTCCATACGAACTCCTGCACTTCTCCCACGACTCTCAGAAGCAGTTCATGCGTGAACGTCGTTACTAGAGGAGAAACTCGGCTGATATGAATAATGGTTCCTGTTTAAGCCACTGGGCTCTCGGCCTGGACGCCGCCGACAGAGACACGCCCCACAATCATTGTCCCCAGAGTAATTCCTGTGATAACAGCCCGTTGTGAAGTGGGTGCAGGAGTGCAATTGCTGATTTCTTATTTTTCTAACGAGCTCCCCCCCCCTATCGAGCAGGCTGCAGACGATGCTGCAGCGGGACGTGGGGACACCGTACAAACGACCTCAAAGATCCCGCACATATCCAGAGTGGTCACCATCGCCAACACGGCTGCTATGTCCCTCTTAGCCAGGTAAATATATATATGTAACTTAGGACTAGGCACGTTAACGCGTTATTATTACGTTTACGCATTCATTTATTTGTTCTGTGTTTTTCAAAATGTGTCCGTTACCGACGCTGAATGCTGATTTGATTGATTAAATAGTTGTGTTGAAATTTAAAAGAACTATTTTAACTGATATGGTGTGAAGGGAATACTGCCGTTAAATCCCCCCTTATTTTAAGTGATTTCATTAATACAAGTTTTAAAATTAATTATTGGATTTTGCGCACCACAATGCGATATATGGCACATTTCTTTATGTTATTGTTGCCCAGCACTAATACATACTGCATGTATAAAATATGTTGTCTCCACTGGGATTCAGTGTTATGACATGGCGTCGATGGTTTCCTGTAGGGCTGCAGAGAAGCTCAACCTGACATCGAGGAAAAGAGGCCAGGCCTCTGATCCAGCTCCCGCTCTCTCCTCCACCTGCTTCAGGGAGTTGATCCAGAAAACCCCCGCCCGTCCCCCCCTGCCTGCTCCAAGCTGCCACCAGAACCAGAGACTCCCCCGCCGTTGCCAAGGTACACAGTTTGCCTCCAAATTCCAGTAGATATATTGTAGGACGCTTTGGTTTGTGTGCAATCTGTAATAATTACAGCAATTCATTACATGTGTTATTCTAATTCAAATTTGCAAATGAGAAATTGTAGAACTACATTATTATTGTCAAGTTATCAGTATAACAGTGGATATTTTACTTGTCAGTACTGTAAATACTCAATAATAATGATAACAAATTGGCAAATATGAAATACTTACGGGAATAGTTTGACATTTTGTTATTGCTGAGTTGGTCGGGACCGTTGGTACCTGATGTCTCACATGAGACACGAGAGGAGCGGCACAGACAGTAACCAGTAAGCTCAGCACAGGAACTGTGTGGGGGGTAAATGTCCCCTCATTCCCTGTCAAAGCCCAACTTTCCGTTTGTGTTTGGGTTAATCTAATATGAATATGAATATTTATTTTGGTAAACATTCAAGGTCTCTGTTATTTAATGATCTGCTCCGTTGTGTCGACACGGAGCTCAACGTGGCTAAAACAACACTTTCGCCTGAGTTGGAAGCGGAGGGCGGGAGCCGTGCGCCGCCAGGGCGCCGCTATTGGTGGTGACTGTCGTAAACGGACGCTTGTAGCTCGCCAGTCAAACAGAGAAACAGAGAAACCCCCGACGTGCACCCAAGGAGACCAGACGGGCCAAAAGTAAAACATATACAACGGAAGCCGCACACAGCCGGTTTTCTGCCAATGGCTGATGTAAACAGCAGGGACAACACACACACACGCGTTTCATATCCTCAGAGAAGAATACGGCCATCTCAGATGAAGTGTCTTATGAGACAATTGGACACCAGTGGACAAAGGCACGGGCTTGATGAGTTTACTGTTTAAATACGCTCTGGACTGCTGGTGTATCGTTGGAAACGCTGTACACCATCTTCGCCCTCCAGCCCACCATCCTGGAAGAGTAAAGCGATACGCCAATTTGTAGGAGATCCTATATCCCGCCTTCTTCTGATACACTGTAATGTGGTGCTAATGTCTCCATCTCACCCCCCCCCCTCCCTTCCACTCCCCTCCTCCGGGACAAACTGGGGGGATCAATATGGCTGCGTGTGCTCACTTTGTCTCAGATAGACGGACTCTGGGGTTGAGTCTAGTTACACATAAACCCCCCCCCAGCCAAACCGTGTCAGAATACATATATATATATACACTTATGTGAGGGCAAAGAGGGATTTCTCCACTTGTAAAATGGGTCGCTTGAATAATTCAACCCTCATAAATAAAGTTTGACACAAAGGGTGAGGGGAGCCACTTCTTGAATAAGGTATTACAATTGTGATTTCGAGCGAGAGGAGGAAGAAAATCCTTTAAAGACAACGTGGCTTTTAGACATTCAAAATGTCCACGATGGATGATGTCATCCGAGGTGAAATTCAGCCCTGGACAGTTTCAGAAAAACCGCATTGGACTTGGTGTCGCGGCACACTGGGGCCAATCAGGCAGACCTGGATCCTGATTGAGAATAATAAATAAATAAATAAATGGTTTACGTCAATAGAGCGTATACTCGATTGTGGGGTTTATTTGGCCTTGTCTTCCTGCAGACATACGATCATTTTTAAATGGCTGTCAGAGTCCAAATCTAACTTAATTTAAAACCGTAAAGCGTCTGAATCTAAAGGCTTCCTGTGGAGAGCTGCATTAAGGCTTTAATGTCATGACATGTGGAAATACAGCGCGTATATACATGCATGTTCATGTGAGATTTCTGCACCAACTGGATGAACTGGCTGCTAATGAAAAAACAAAAAAACACAGCTCATTTGTATTTTATTTGGTGGCTATAAAGCACGAGAAACCGTTTAAAGGTTCAGACATTTCAAAGGTTCAGGAAAAGGCAAAGCTAATTTAAAAATAGGGCAAGTGCGTTAAAGAGCCAAACTTAGACGGCTAAAACTCACCTTCTGAAATCACTTAAATATCTACATGTCGCTTTGTATTCACGAATAATCAAATCTATTTTCATATGATGAAAAAATGTTTGTGGTAAATTAAAATGTTAGCATGCTCACAATGACAACACGCTGAATGTTTAGCCTATATAACCATATTTGCCGTGTTATTTTGGTTTGCTATCATGCTAACATGTGCTAATTAGCACAAAACACACAGTACAGCTGCATGTGTTTTAATGTCATTGGTTTTGTTGGTATTTGGTCATGAACTATTGGTAAAATTGTTTAACCTGAAGATGGAAAAAACAAGAACGTCTTCACCAAATTGTTATTGTTACCAAATCCATCTTATAGTTGTGTAGATATTTCTGACCAAAGTGTTTAACATGTCATAACATGTTCAACATGCCACCATCTCCCATGTGAACAGGTCATGGTGTCGCTGAGGGTGAGCCCAATGCTGTCGGGGGGCCCAGGCCACCCACGCATTGTCCATGTTGACAAGTCCAAGGGACGAGTGGCCATAATGGAACCGCAGCCTCAAGCTACGATGACGCTTGGCAGGGATGCCAAAACCCAGCTGAAGACCTTCAACTTTGACGCTGCCTATCCTCAAGAATCAAGCCAGGTTCGGTTCTTCGTCCGGCATTCGTCCGGCACGTTCTGTGTCTCCTCAAGTATTCGATGTATACTTTCCCATCCGTACACCATGGTTGGTTTTCGCTCTCTGTCTGATGACCTGAAAGCGCACTGGGCCTGGGTAGCCTCCACAATTACACTCTCCATCAATTATACTCCAGCTCTGCTTACAGTATCTAGGCCCAGGGGAATTTACTGAATCGGTATGCATTCATTTCATTGGATGTGGCGTCTCGGGGCGGTGAATCATGACATGCTCGCCGTCCTTTGTTCTCCCTGAGCAGGCCGAGGTGTGTGCGGGCGTCCTGCCTGATGTCATCCGCTGTGTGCTCAGCGGCAGCGATGGATGCGTTCTGGGTCTGGGATGTGCTGATGTGGGTGAGTAATCGTTGGCTGTGAGGGGCCACGGGTTAAAATCTCGAGATGAGAGTGGGACGCTTCTGTCTTTGCCCCCGTCCCCCCTGGTCTTCTTTCCCTGTCCTGCTTCCACTCTGTCTCTCTATCCATTAAAATCCCCTTTTCTCTGTCCTCTTCTCAATTAAGATACTCCACACATTTCCACAACTGTCTTTCTTTTTACACAAATAGTGACAGAAAATAATTTCCATTTAGTCATTCCACTTTCACATGTTACTGTGTAAATAACTGTTGATTAATTATGCATCACACGCGCCTTGTCAAACGTCCGAAAGGCATTTCAGTTACTGCACAAAAGGCTGCAGCAGCACTGAGCTCCGAGGGGACCGTAAACAGAATGGACTGTAATACGTTGCTATTAGAGAAATGGAACCCTGCACTTAGCGTCGGTGAAGGGTTCAATAGATTTGCACACACACACACACACACACACACACACACACACACACACACACACACGCACACACAGCGTAAGGACAGGGTCTCCTTGGAGCTGCTTTTTCACATGACGCCATTCTCCGTAAATCTGATTAAATTAGTTGGCCGATACAAACTACATGTGGCCCCCAGCCGAGGGGCATCAATCTCCAGCACAGAATACGCTTCTCTCTGAATAACGGCAGCCAGCTCGGCCTTTAATTGGAGTAAACCAATTCTCTCATTCCTCATTCAATTAGAGTTTGGATAAGACAAGAATTGTAAAACAGGCACGTGTAGCTCAAAACGTAAATGTATGGTAACAGTCCACAAGGAAGGTTATTAGTGTTTCTTTGTCTCCCATCATGCAAATGGGTCCTTCGGTATTTAAAGGAAAGAGTGTAGATGGTGTTAGTGGGAGGCCTTCGTGGCTCGAACGTTTCTGTCCATGTGTAGCATGTGTGTGCTCTGTCATCGGCCTCAGGCTCCTGGTCCAGCATGGTGGGGAGCGGTGAGAGCATCCAGAAGGTCGGGCTCCTTCCCTGTGCCATCTCCTGGCTGTACAGCGCAATCGAGCGGCGGAGGGAGAGGACCTGGACCGACCTCACTGTGTCAGTGTCGGCCATAGAGCTCTGCTGCGGAGAGGAGGACACGGTGAGGGACCTGCTGGGGGAGGTCGTCCCCTCGGCAGGGAGCGTCCAGGACAGCCCAAAGACCCATATTAGGCCTCAGGAGGACCCCGTCCACGGGATACAGGTAAGAGGAAAAAGTGCTCTTCTCTTGTTTGGATGAGCTGTTGCTTCTGCAGTGTCTCTTTCTCCCTGTATGCTGTTCTTGACCCACATTGCTGGTCTGTTTAACCATTCAAACCAAGTTAGAGTTTAAAAAGGTGTGTTATTGTTATTGGTACGATTACGGACAGTCCAATCGATCTTTGGAAACATGTTGCTGACAACTGACATTGTCTTTGCTCTCCTTCAATGGCAACGTATTAAAGGTTGAATGATTCACTGTGTTATTTGATTTATTTTAACAGCCGTGAACCAGACAATTAACCAATATGACAATTAACCAATATGACAATTAACCAATATGACAATTAACCAATATGACAAAGAAACCACGCTGGCCTATTTTCATTGCCCACAAGTATGTGTATTGCACATTCATTTTCGGTGGGAGGTGTCACTGCTCTAGATGTGTCCGTTATATAATTTTTGACAGTGCCCTCTAGATATGGTAGAATTAATATGAATGTTTATTGAGACAGTAAATTCAGATAAGGTCTACACAAGGAAATCACACCAGGACTCAGTGAAGCTATATTCCATTGGAGATCACATCGGATTGCATTGTGACATCTTTGCAACGGCACTTCCCCAAGCCAGGGACACACTACTGTAGTATGTGTATTTATAGAATACTTTTAATGTTCTGGCCACGTATCGTATGAGGAGATTCTACGTGAGATGTGTTATGACCATCCTGCCTCCTTCCTCCAGCTACGCAGCCACAACCGGGTGAAGGCCCCCACTGCTGAGCGAGCCGCTTCCCTGCTGGACGCTGCGATTGCGGCACGTCGGCACAATGACTTCGTTACGTACCTGTCGCACAGCTCCATAATGTTCTTCACTCTCCACGTCCAACCCCCTCGTACAGAGAGCAGCACCATTGGCAAAGGTTCTAATGAATTATTGACTTACCAGTGAGGCTTGTCCCCAGTAAATGTGATGTTTTCCCCATGAATTATTTCCCACAGTTGAACCTGATTCAGTGTAATTTCTTGTATATATTTATGTAGCTCATGTGTTCTTTATTTATATCTACATGTTGCTTTGCTCCCTGACTTCCATGCTTAGGTACTCGTGGCCCCACAAAGTTGACCCTGATAGATGTGTGTAGCGGTATGAGGGGTATGAGCAAGAACAAACCTCCATATTATGAAATGGGCCCTGTTGTCTTATCTCTACTAAGTGGACCCAAAGCCTCCCCCGCCAAGTAAGAATTTACCTCCAAAATATGAATAAACATCAACATTATCTATGGCAATTCTGTACTGTGATCTGCATGGATTTTTTGACATTGAGCTGACGTTAATTCTTGCTGTTGGTCTTGCAGCTTGTTTTCTAAAATAATAAGGTATTTCCCTGTAAACCCATTTTATAGTGGCTTAAAAAGTAGTTGAGAATGGATCAAAATGACTGATTTTCATTAATGTCTGGAATGTCTCTTCATAGGGCCAGTAAGTTGACGATGCTCCTTCGGGAAGCACTTTCTCATGTCAATTGCCACACAAGAGTGATCGCTGAGGTTGATGACTCAATGGCACACCTTCAGGAGACCCTGTCTACCATTCAGCTGGCGTCTCGCATCCGGAGAACGCAGAAGAGAACAAAGGTATCGTCCTTTCAGTCATTCGCCATCTTATAATGGCATTCCAGTATGGGTGCCTTTCTAGCAAAGGTTTTTGTTTACGATGCATCCCGTTGGTTTATTTGTTGGTTTTTGTGGTCTACAGCTAACTCCACAACTCATCTCTATCCAACAGCAGTCCACTTCATGTTCTCCGTGCGGCAGGAGCCTGACCAAAGAGAGAGGGGCTCCGTCCTCGTCACTGCGGGCGTTCCACTCCACCGATGAGGTGGACGCCGACGTTCCTCGTTTCCGTTTGCGTGGTGAACAGGATGAGCATTCCAGCAGCGACCAGTCCTGTGACACAGTCATCCAAATAGACTCGGATGGCTTGGTCCACCCCAAAGCAACCTCAAGATTGGCCCAACCTGAATTTGTGCCCATCATACCTTCTTTGATTCCTAACAAGGCCGATGTAGACGACCCAGAGTTTATTGCTCTGCTCCAAGAGCTTCTGAGAATTCCTCAGCTGCAGGGAGAAAAGAAGAACGAGGAAAATGTTCCAGGGAATATCGAGGTGTTCAAAGCAGACATCAAGCAGCCGGGGAGGGACTGTTTTAAATGTGACACATTTGCTGAACTGCAAGAACGCTTAGGTTGCATTGATGGAAGTGAGGCAAAAACGGACGTGCTCAAGTCCTCCTCAAAAGGCCCGTCTGTTGACAGTGTCACAGCAAGACCACAACCCCAGAAAGAAGAAGGGAAACAGCGAGACAGCAAGTCGTCGGACGCACAACATAAATTATTGTTGAGTCAGGGGTCTGGCTGCAGTCGGGCCTGTGTCGGAGAAAAGCCAACAGATGGTGCGTTCCCTGGGGACAGTTTTCAGCGAGAGGATTCAGGCCTGTATGACTGTGAGGAGTGCAGTGCAACCAGTTCCAGTGAAGAACTGCTAAATCAAACGCTCAGCCTCAACGTGACCTGCTGCTCTGAGCTTCCCAAAAACAAAACTCTGAAGTCAGCTGATAAACCCTCTTCTAGGAGCTGTAGGTGGAGGCTCAGTGGAGGCTGTTACCGATTCTGCTCCCCTTCCAAAAAGTACCCAGGAGAGCCGTCAGGCTGCTGATTGGTTCAAACCTAACAACAGGACCTCGCCAATTGGCAAGAGCTCCCCGACATCTACTTCCTCCTCATGCTCCTCCTCCCACTCTTTAGCTGCCAGTGTTGTAGTCCGAGACGTTAAGGAGATGATGGCGACCATCACAGTTACCGTCCAGCAACCACTAGATCTGAAAGGTCAAGATGAACTTGTGTTCTCGATGGTGGAGGAGGTAACCATCAGTGGGGCATTGGACAGAGGGAGGGCAGGTGGAAATATTATTTGTATCAAAGACACTACTCAATCACAGGCGCATGTTCAAGGCTTTTCCAGCTGTCAACCAATCAGGATAATCAGCAATGTTAGCGAAGAAACTGCAGTCGCAGGATCATCTTACACAAAGAAAAGCTCTGTAGCTCAATCTGTGGCTGCAGACACTGACACGCCCCAGTATCAAAGCAGAGGGGAAAAGAGGTTCTTACCTTCATTTATAAATCATATGCTGATTGATACGGATGTGGATTGTGAAATTGATGGTCTGAAAGAAAAGGAAAGTTCTTGTGACACTTTTACACAAGTCCAATCACAGTCTGAGCTCCGAGGGAATAGTGTGAGATGTCCAGAAGATAGGACGGCTCTCGAGAAGAGGAGTGATGCTTTTACTAAGGCGACACATGGCAGAAGGCCTGACAAAGCATGTGACACATTGTTGAGCCAAAGTTCTTTTGACCTGATGGTCTTGGAGGATTCAGCTTTCCGCGATGAAACTGGAGAAAACCAAATGCGTGGCAAGAGACTGAGACAATCAGACAAGAGCCTCCCTGAAGACAGGGAGCATGTTTATTACACCAACACTCCAACGGGCTCAGAGAGGGGCGAAACCATTTCCAGACGTGTTGGGAATGCCCCCAAGAGAATTGGTGTTTCACCTGGTTGCCAGGAAACCGCCACGGCTTCTTTTAACACAGGCAGCTTGCCTAGAGCCTGGCAAAATGCCAACCATCCGGATCGCTACCATCACGGTCACATGGCAGACAACCGCAGAGACCCAAGGGGGGTGACATCATCCAATCCTTGTAGCCCAGGTGCAACGCTAGAGAGGCGGCAGGGCAGGCAGCGTTCCCCAGCGGACCACAGCCTCCACGTCTCCTCTCCTCGAAAATACGGGAAAGAGTCCAAACAGCATCCTGGCAGTGGTTCTAAAAGCGGCGTTGAATCTTTGTCTGAGACCTCAAACCAAAGAAATCAACATGATTATAGGAGTGGGAGGCCGAAGTCACCCATTGAGGACAGCGGCCGACTTTTCAGTGCCAAACTAGAACAGCTGGCGACCAGGACTAACTCCCTTGGGAGAACCCCAAGAGATTTCCCAAATTTGAATAGAGGCAGTAGTAACACCTCCATGAGCTCTAAGGGGAGCTCCAAGGCAAGCACTGAAGGCGCAGGTATGGGAGCTTATAATGGAAGTAATGGGGGAGATTGTACCTTACCAAGAGCTAGCAAGAGCCCCAGGAAGAACCCTAAGACTGACCGCAGTCATCACTTCTTTCTTTCTGAAAAGCCTGTAACTCATTCTGCTCGGCATACCCATTCAAAGCTTTCTGCTGTTGGGAAACTCAAGATGGCCAGCCCCAAAGTCCGTCGACTGTCTGCCCCCAGCACCAAGAACCTCAGCCTGCCCCACAAAGGCCTGCAGCAGTCCATCAAACGCAGTCCCAGTCTTTCTCCAGACTGTAAAACCGTTAGCTTTGAGCGGACCTCGTCTTTCCTCCTATCTTCCCCCACGCGGCCCTTTCACTCCATCAGTCGCACTCCGAGCCAAAGCTCCACAGGCTCATCCACAAAATCTGCTATCCAAGGGTTTGCCAATGGCCGCATCTCCGACCTGCTTAAGGAAACTTCCTCCAGCCCCCCTTCAGGAGGACCGGACCAAATAACCCCCCTTCCCTCGCCCTACAGCCGGGTAACTGCTCCCCGAACACCTGATCACCTGAGCGGTTACGCTAGTGACACCACCAGTGTGTTGAGCGGAGATTTGCCACCAGCAATGGGGAAGACATCCCTGAATTTCTCAAACAGGGACAGTATGGTGAGCAGTGGGTATGACAGCATGTTGAGGGACAGTGAAGCCACAGGAAGCACCATCTCAAACAGAGATTCCGCCAGCAACAGGAGCAGCTCTCTTCTCAGTGTGGCTCGAAGCAGCCGATCATCTCGGAGGAGAGGCAACGCAGGTAAAACTTGTGTAACGAGCCTTTTATGAACTGATCCGAATGACTTCGTCCTCTGGAAAGATCACAACTTCATCCAAGTGTTGAGTGTATCATACGTTGTTGGTGTTAGGTTTCAAATGTCTCAAGCCAAAACCCACATTCAACGTCTCAACCGGCCATTTCAGACCAAATCATATATTTTATATAATTGTTTTTCAGTTGGGAATCATTTTCAACTGGTGTTGATGCATGGCATGTTTTTACTATTGTTGTATTGTAAGTTAGTGGAAAAGATATTGATGATTTGATGTTTTGAACCTGCACTATCCTGATTACAAGTCAGTGTTTCCCCTAGTTTTCCAACTTTAGGAGGGGGGGTGGCGGTTGCCGTGCGTGGGGTGAAATATAATTAAAAATATATATATTTTTAATGCCATTCTTTTTCAGTGGGGGGGGATAATTTCACGGTCCTGGGGGAGCATCTCCCCCTCATTTAATGGTAGGGGAAACACTGCTACTCAAATGCAATACCAGCTGAAATGCTAAATCATGTCATTTGAAAAAGTGTAACGTGTTTCTTGTGGAAATTTCAATTCAGTTCAGAATTTCTGTTGCTTCCTCCTCAGACATAATCTACAACAGAACATTTCCAAACCTTTAACCACACAGGTTTTCTCAACGATACTGCCCTCCTAACATATTAATGTGACATAAATTAGAGTTGACACACATCTGTGGAATGCAAGCATTAAAAGCCTAATTGTGTAGGAGGTCACATTATTAATATATGAATCCAGGGACTTTGCTTTCTAATGGCAGCACAAGTGCAGAAAATAAGGTTTGTTTGGCTGGAACAGTCAATTATAAAGATGTGTGTGTGCATACTAACAATAATACTTGCTAATACTAATGGAATAATACATTGAGGAACGTCCAACGTGCCAAACTGCTAATGGAGCAATAAAAGCCGTACAAACAAATTCTACTTAATTGAAAGATTTAATTCTGTCTGTACTTAAGTGTCCCCTTACGTATTTAGCTCACCTGAATTCTGATGAAGCATTAAGCATTTCTTTAGAGCTAAAACACATTTTTAAAGTTACTACAAGGAACGTTTTGCAGGTTTCAATTTAATATTGATGCCTTAACATGAGCACTAGGAGCCAGGCCTAGGAGCAAGTCCTAGGAGCCAGGCCTAGGAGCCAGTCCTAAGAGCCAGGCCTAGGAGCCAGTCCTAGGAGCCAGTCCTAGGAGCCAGGCCTAGGAGCCAGGCCTAGGAGCCAGGCCTAGGAGCCAGGCCTAGGAGCAAGTCCTAGGAGCCAGGCCTAGGAGCAAGTCCTAGGAGCAAGTCCTAGGAGCCAGTCCTAGGAGTCAGGCCTAGGAGCAAGTCCTAGAGCAAGTCCTAGGAGCCAGTCCTAGGAGTCAGGCCTAGGAGCCAGGCCTAGGAGCAAGTCCTAGGAGCCAGGCCTAGGAGGCCTAGGAGCAAGTCCAGGAGCAAGTCCTAGGAGCCAGTCCCAAGAGCCAGGCCTAGGAGCCAGTCCTAGGAGCCAGGCCTAGGAGCCAGGCCTAGGAGCCAGGCCTAGGAGCCAGTCCTAAGAGCCAGGCCTAGGAGCCAGGCTAGGAGCAGGCCTAGGAGCCAGGCCTAGAGCCAGTCCTAGGAGCCAGGCCAGAGAGGAGCCAGTCCTAGGAGCCAGGCCTAGGAGCCAGTCCTAGGAGCCAGTCCTAGGAGCCAGGCCTAGGAGCCAGGCCTAGGAGCCAGTCCTAGGAGCCAGTCCTAGGAGCCAGGCCTAGGAGCCAGCCCTAGGAGCCAGGCCTAGGAGCAGGTCCTAGGAGCCAGGCCTAGGAGCCAGGCCTAGGAGCCAGGCCTAGGAGCCAGTCCTAGGAGCCAGCACTAGGAGTCAGGCCTAGGAGCAAGCCCTAGGAGCCAGCTCTAGGAGCCAGCCCTAGGAGCCAGCAGGAGACATCATGCTTCTGGAGGCCCAGGTTGCATTGCTGGAGGGTTGGTAAAACCAGAGCCAGCACTGAGCGAGTTAAATGAGAGGTTTCGTGACTCCTATGATCGTCTCCTATGATCGTCAATAATACCTCTTTTGTCCACTGGAACCGCAAAAAAAAATGTCAAAGTTCCTTTAAGTAACTTTAATTTCTATGAATTAACACAAACCGAAAAACATTTTTTCCTTCACTGACAAAGTGAGTCACTGCAAACAGAGAAAAGAACCACGTCTCCTGTCTTGACTTATGAATAATATGGGAGCCCTGCAAGCTGCGTTCCCCCCGAGCAATCTTTCTTCTCTATTCCCCATCAGAGCACAGAGGCCTCAGCATTGAAAAGCCCCTTATGAGAAATAGACTTCTTTCAGCATCCACGTCAATGCCTGCACCGGCAGTTGAACATGACAGAATTAAAAACTACTTGAATGCAGTTTGATTGGGTATATAGTGAAGAACATCTCAACACGGTGTATATGAAGGAGGCCGTTTAAGAAACTAGAGAAGAGAAAGGAAACCAGTCAGAAGAATATACAGCGTCTCACTGCACTCTCTCCCTCGCCCCGCTGTAGGTCCACACCAGCGCCGCCTCTCCCATGATGCACCCCTCTCCCCTGAGACGCTCGGCTAGTGGTCCGCAGTCTGGCAGGGCGGATCGGGGGACCCCAGAGGCCTATGAGATCAAGGTGTATGAGATCGACAATGTGCTGAGGATGCAGAAAAGAGCAGGTGCTGGCAAGCAGGTGCTGTGTTTATTTTGATTTTTAGAGGTTAAAGGGCATTATGTAAAATATGACCTCTAGAAATCTCTTTTTGCAACCAACGTAAAGAGCAACATTGGTCCAACAGATCTCCACACGGCCTTTTCTTAAGTGCTCTTGTCCCCTTGCTTGATTTTGGCATCAGGTTTGTAAAAAAGGCCCTCGTCATTTCGCCATCAAAGCCTTCTGACAGTTGGTTCTAAGGTTAACAAATCTCCGATCCATAAAGCTCATACAATTACAAGCTAACTCAGCCCAAACCTTAATTCTTAGGCACCTGCTGTATGTAGCTTGAGTGTAAATAAAGTGTAAATGTCAGTAAACATTTCATATTTCGGTGCTTTAAACATAAAATAGACTTCCACTAAAAATGAAAAACAGTCTCCTTGAGTTTTAGGTTTTCTACTTTCGTGTTTTTGAAACATTGCAACCCAATTATCAACCCTGTATCCATGCGTTTCTTCTTCCAAACTATCTTTACTGTCAATCCCACATCAACTTGATTCTCTTTATAGCAGTTATGTTAGCGGTGTACGCTCACGACGTTGCTTCATGCGCTTGCTTTTGAATACTTATACACATGTTAGACACTAAATATACATAATACATTTTGATATTCTTTTCATTTACTCTGTTCATGTTCATTAACGACATCATGTATGCTAGCTTGTCATATTAGAAATCAGTAGTCTGCAGTCATTCAGACTTCATGTGACCAAAAGTGTACAGCAGACATGCATGTTAAATAGTCCATGGACGAGTCTCGGCAAATGTATTTGGCAATCCTAATAAAAAAACCTGCAACCCACCGGTGGGTCCTGACCCAGTCTTTGGTAATGAGTCATGCATATATTTAGTTACCTCTATAGACATGTTATTGCCAACATGTGACCTTACGGAACCAAAGTGTGGCATTAAGGTGGGCCGCATGTTGCTCTGTGGACTGACCCTGGGGAGTAAACGCTTCATGAAAGATTCTACCTCACCATCGGAGTTGATATTGGCTGGAAAACCACTGTGATGCACATGCTGACGTACTGTCCCCGTGAAGAGAGGGGCCTCATGGGACTAACCCCCCTCCAGCCGTCTCAGGGACGGCAACTTTGATGCAATTTTAATGACCACATGGGGGAAATTGGGTCAGTGCTGCAGCGAAGAACAAAGAAGGACACTGCATGCGAAATGAATAGATTCTAGAAGAAATAACACTGGTTTTCACTGGGCAACATCGGGAGGACGGGGGGAAGGGATTGGGAGGTAGGGAGGGGGGGGGCAGTGTGATAGTTATAGTACTGTGTGTTCCACTCTAGATCTCAAATGATAAGGTATTGACCATAGAACCGTTGACCATAGAAGCTGAGAGGGTTCCTGTAAACCCGTTTGGGGGTCTACAGATCTGTCTCACCCCCCGGCCGTGTCCTCCCTGCTCTAACACGCCGTTTATCAGTGTGTGGTGAGCGACTGGGGAGGAGCTGCTGTTCATTCAACCGCAAAAGCAGTGTGTGTGTGTGTGTGTGTGTGTGTGTGTGTGTCTGTGTGTTTGTGTTTGACTCGTCGTGTGTGTGTGTGTGTGTTTGTGTTTGACTCGTGATGTGTGTGTGTGTGTGTTTGTGTTTGACACGTGATGTGTGTGTGTGTTTGTGTTTGACTCGTGATGTGTGTGTGTGTGTGTGTGTTTGTGTTTGACACGTGATGTGTGTGTGTGTTTGTGTTTGACTCGTGATGTGTGTGTGTGTGTTTGACTCGTGATGTGTATGTGTGTGTGTGTGTTTGACTCGTGATGTGGGGACATACATTAGTTTTCCCATTGAGGGAACTCACCCTCCTTTTGAGACAAATGGAAATGATTCTCTTTCACGGCGTGTGATTGGTTTAGAGCCAATAGAGGGGAACTCACCTGGAGCGCACCTTGAGCCCATAAAAAAAGAAAAGATATGAAAAATATTTCATTCATGATTCTGGGCCGCATGAACCTTAATGCACGTGGTGTTTCCAGGGGACGGCACGCTTCAGTGCCAGGCGGAAGTTCTTGGAGCACCGACAGCAGAGGATCTCAGAGGTCTGAGCCAGAAACAAGGACCTGAGGGGAGAACCAGACGGGCTCAACCTCACGTGGACCCAAGAGGGTCAGTGTGCTTTTATTCAATCGAGGAAATAAACATGCACAGTGATGGATGTTTCTTTTACAATGTTTAGAATATTGCAATGAATCAATAGGAAGTTTTTTTTAACATATACAAAATGTAAAGTTATATCTAGTTGGTGGTGTTAAAAAAGCTTTGATGGGGAAGAGAATTAAGAAAATCTCCGCCGATGAATTATTTTCACAATGAATTAATGATTTATGATTAGGGCCCGTTGTACTCTCTCCAAAGGCTTCTTTTGGCTAGTAGTCCAAACCCAAAGCTGAAGAATTCCTCAACATATACATAAAACCCAGGAGGAGACACCATGAAAGTAATCTGTAAATAGATTGTGTCTGGTTTATCCCCTCCGCCTCCGTAGAGACGAGCCAACCCGTAGATCCAAACAGCTCATTCTAAGGCTTTCAATGTGATTTCCCACTCGATGCTACGCATTGTTCAAGCGCTACTTTCAGTGAATGAGCAAATAATGAGATCGTAGCATGACAACATTTTAATAGGGCGCAGCATCCTGTCGTTACCGTGGTAATATCCACAGTCCTCAGTAATTGTATTTTCCAATATTGCATATTATGTATTTTGTTGTACTCAGTGAGTGTGGCGCTTTTATGCACGTTCCCCTTTCAACATGTGTATATATATATATATATATATATATATATATATATATATATATATATATATATATATACAACAATACAATAAATACAATTACCACAGACAGTAAGGTTCTGCCTACTAATATCCAGTGACTAATAACTTGTCCTGTGCAATAATTCTGTTCGAAATGCTGCTAAAGCCACAACTTAGTGTGAGAATAACAATAACCAAAAAGTTGAAATCCACAATAATAAAAAGAGATTTGTAGTGTGCTGTCCTCGCTAAAAGATGTTTGAAGAAAACGTGTTTCTAGCTATACAGCCAGCTTGACATGTATCTGCCTGCCCCGTAGTCTCCAGGGAACAGACAGGTAGGAATATTTGGCAGAATTTAATGCAGGAAAATGTTGATTTTTATAAGTACAAATGATATATATAGTTTATCAGATAACAGTAGTTCAGTACATGTAATAAAAAACTAAATACACAGTGCATTCTCTTTACTTTAGCCCTGAGCTGTACCACTTAATAACACATCCACATGTAGATGACAGAGACATCAACATTAATATGTTAATATAACTGTAAATAGTAGCAAAGAGGAATATAAATCCCAGGGTTATGATGATGGCGAGCTAAAAGGTGTTCATGGTCACGATGTGCTTCCTGTTATTCTGAATAGTCGCTCATTCTCCACTTGGTGTCACTACAGAACACACAAATGAAACAATTTACGGTTCCAGTCCTCCCCGAATGCAGAAGATGACTTGATTGACGCTCAAAGTTCCCGCCCATAATAACCCACGCGTTGAACCTCACTGTCCTCCAGGCGACCCGCGGCGCCTGGAGGCCCCCGAAGAGGCGACAGCCCGGCTGCAGGCCAGACTCCACCTCTGCAAGGCCGGCGCCGTGATGGCCGCCTGCCGTGATTCCGGCACTAGGAAAGGGAAGCTCAGCGGAGGAGAGAGGCTGCACGGGAAGCTGAGATGACTCACGGCGAGCAGCGGTTAAAAGCTCTTCTGTCTCCCAGACTCCGAGGAACACTTCCAACACGCTACCTCTGATCCCCTTGAGCTGCGCCGGTGCTTCACGTCGTCTTTGCTCACAGGGAGGTTAATCGTCAGAGCTCCTTACAAAGGGCCCAATGTCAAAAAACATCATGACCTCAAATATAATCCTTCATGTTATTCAGTTTCACCGCAGATCTGTTTCTTATTTAAATACCCTTATGTATATTTTAGTCTTATTTCAAACCCATTGTAGAGTGTTTTAAAAGCGACACTTCAGCTCAGTGCAGCATTTAATGCTAACAGGAGATTTCTGTGTGTCGACGGGGCAAATATTGCTCCTCCAGCAGAGAAGTAACCTGCGTCGGCTTTGGGTTCATTACCTCACAGTACTCTTGATGTTGGATAGAACTACGATAGATACTCAGCTTTAGTGCAGGTTACTCACACGCCTCTTTTTAACATGCATCTTTAGCTCAGGAGAAACACACTACATATGATCACATACATGTATTAGCATTTTCTATGCTTTTGTTTACTGTGTTTAAAAAGAGCAAGTTCCTAAAGCACTCTGGGAGAAATGGACGGATTACACAGCCGTAAAGTCGCTCCTGTTCATCCTCGACGAGGACGTTTGGTCTCCAAGAGGGAATATGCCATTTTGTATGTAGCTAAATGCAACTATAAACACGATTCTTTTCATTTGGAATCTTTTTGAAACGTATCCAGTATGTTGTGGTGACTGTGAATAAATGATCTCAGCTCTCGTTATGCTCTGTGTCTGCAGACAAACGGTTTGATTTGATTTAATAGGATTTAAATCATAAAGCAATTTGCTCGATTGTTTCAACATCTAACATCTTATTACGGATGAATATTGGTCTCATGCATTCGTAGGCCTGTGGTTTAAGTCAAAATATTAGTAAAATTTTACTTTTACATTTATTTATCTGAAAAGTTTGGAATCTTCATGCAATTTAGCAGAGGAGCCAGAACGTCTTGTGTCAAATGTAAGCATGTTAAAGTCATATAAAGGTAACACACACACACACACACACACACACACACACACACACACACACACACACACACACACACACACACAAGTAGTATATATATATATAAACATAGAAAGGAACCATTCAAAAACATCATGACCTTAAAATAGTTTGTGTTATTCACTGCAGATGTGTTTCTTTGTGTGTATGATGTCATCTGGTCTGAACAGATGTTCGTCACGTCACCACCTGTCATCACTCTGACGTCACACTGCTCCTGTGAGGAAGTCCTTCTTTCAGGACTCTCCCTGATCTGCTGAGATGTGACTGAGTAGCAACGATGGCGCGCGTGCTCACTGTTACTGCGTCACACGCAGCGGCCAGTTTGACACAGCCGCCACAAGATGGCGACGTAACGCCACCACGGCCAATCAGTCATCTTGTACAGCGCATCCCAGCTGACATCGGGCGTCGGGGTCCCCCCCGGACCTGGACACGAACCCGGGACCTCGACAGGCGGAGCCACCACGCCGCCCCCCGCTGAGATGAATAAACGGCAGAGAGACAGACAGACAGACAGAGAGACAGAGAGACAGAGAGACAGACAGAGACTGAGAGGGGAAGGGAGAGAGAGGCTGATGTGCATCCTGCGTTGACCGACACGGAGGAGGACCGACAGCACGACGCCACGCTGCGGGGACGTCATCCAGCGGTGAGTGCGCGCTTAACGCTCCGTTAACTCCTATGACACGTGACGCAATAACGCTCCGTTAACTCCTATGACACGTGACGCAATAACGCTCCGTTAACTCCTATGACATGTGACGCAATAACGCTCCGTTAACTCCTATGACATGTGACTCAACAACGCTCCGTTAACTCCTATGACATGTGACTCAACAACGCTCCGTTAACTCATATGACATGTGACTCAACAACGCTCCGTTAACTCCTATGACACGTGACGCAATAACGCTCCGTTAACTCTATGACATGTGACCTTAATAACGCTCCGTTAACTCATATGACACGTGACGCAATAACGCTCCGTTAACTCCTATGACATGTGACGCAATAACGCTCCGTTAACTCCTATGACATGTGACGCAACAACGCTCCGTTAACTCCTATGACATGTGACGCAATAACGCTCCGTTAACTCCTATGACATGTGACTCAACAACGCTCCGTTAACTCCTATGACATGTGACGCAACAACGCTCCGTTAACTCATATGACACGTGACGCAATAACGCTCCGTTAACTCCTATGACATGTGACGCAATAGCGCGTTAACTCCTATGACATGTGACGCAATAACGCTCCGTTAACTCCTATGACATGTGACGCAATAACGCTCCGTTAACTCCTATGACATGTGACGCAATAACGCTCCGTTAACTCCTATGACATGTGACGCAATAACGCTCCGTTAACTTTGCGACATGTGACGCAATAACGCTCCGTTAACTCTATGACATGTGACGCAATAACGCCCGTTAACTCTATGACATGTGACGCAACAACGCTCCGTTAACTCACGTGACGCATATGACATGTGACGCAATAACGCTCCGTTAACTCCTATGACATGTGACGCAATAACGCTCCGTTAACTCCTATGACATGTGACGCAATAACGCCGTTAACTCCTATGACATGTGACGCAATAACGCCCGTTAACTCCTATGACATGTGACGCAATAACGCTCCGTTAACTCCTATGACATGTGACGCAATAACGCTCCGTTAACTCCTATGACATGTGACGCAATAACGCTCCGTTAACTCTATGACATGTGACGCAATAACGCTCCGTTAACTCCTATGACATGTGACGCAATAACTCCGTTAACTCCTTGCGACATGTGACGCTATAACGCGCTCCGTTAACTCCTATGACATGTGACGCAATAACGCTCCGTTAACTCTTATGACATGTGACGCTAACACCGTTGCTCCGTTAACTCTATGACATGTGACGCAATAACGCTCCGTTAACTCCTATGACATGTGACGCAATAACGCTCCGTTAACTCCTATGACATGTGACGCAATAACGCTCCGTTAACTCCTATGACATGTGACGCAATAACGCTCCGTTAACTCTATGACATGTGACGCAATAACGCTCCGTTAACTCCTATGACATGTGACGCAATAACGCTCCGTTAACTCCTATGACATGTGACGCAATAACGCTCCCGTTAACTCTATGACATGTGACGCAATAACGCTCCGTTAACTCCTATGACATGTGACGCAATAACGCCCGCACTCCTACTCTGACATGTGACGCAATAACACTCGTTAACTCCTATGACATGTGACGCAATAACGCTCCGTTAACTCCTATGACATGTGACGCAATAACGCTCCGTTAACTCTATGACATGTGACGCAATAACGCTCCGTTAACTCCTATGACATGTGACGCAACAACGCTCCGTTAACTCTATGACATGACGCAACAACGCTCCGTTAACTGACATGTGGCGACACGTGACGCAATAACGCTCCGTTAACTCCTATGACACGTGACGCAACAACGCGTTAACTCCTATGACATGTGACAAAATAACGCTCCGTTAACTCCTATGACATGTGACGCAATAACGCTCCGTTAACTCCTATGACAATAACGCTCCGTTAACTCCTATGACATGTGACGCAATAACGCTCCGTTAACTCCTATGACATGTGACGCAATAACGCTCCGTTAACTCCTATGACTCCTATGACATGTGACGCCAATAACGCTCCGTTAACTCTATGACATGTGACGCAATAACGCTCCGTTAACTCCTATGACATGTGACGCAACAACGCTCCGTTAACTCCTATGACATGTGACGCAACAACGCTCCGTTAACTCCTATGACATGTGACGCAATAACGCTCCGTTAACTCCTATGACATGGACGCTAGCGCTCCGTTAACTCCTATGACATGTGACGCAATAACGCTCCGTTAACTCCTATGACATGTGACGCAATAACGCTCCGTTAACTCCTATGACACTCCTATGACATGTGACGCAATAACGCTCCGTTAACTCCTATGACATGTTAACGCCTCCGTTAACTCCTATGACATGTGACTTAATAACGCTCCGACTATGACACGTGACGCAATAGCGCTCCGTTAACTCCTATGACATGTGACGCAATAACGTTCCGTTAACTCCTATGACATGTGACGCAATAACGCTCCGTTAACTCCTATGACATGTGACGCAATAACGCTCCAATAATCCCGCACTCTATGACATCCTATGACATGTGACGCAATAACGCTCCGTTAACTCCTATGACATGTGACGCAATAACGCTCCGTTAACTCCTATGACATGTGACGCAATAACGTTCCGTTAACTCCTATGACATGTGACGCAATAACGCGCGTGCAGAGAGGGTCGGTGCTGCTGCGGTGTTTCGCGCACGCACCTTTAATAACCACGGAGCAGCTTTACCACGCAACGCAATGCAAAAGTGCCCGCAGTGTTCATGCGTGATGCGTGTTTATGGTTGTGAAATGTCCGACTGCACGTAGGGTCGTGAACGCATCCTCCATGCTGGGAACCCGACTCAACATGAGGGCAGTATATTCATCTTAATTACCATCAATTACTTAATTAATAGCATGCATTCTTGGCTCATTACTTTGTAAAGTGTTTCTACTTCTAATTTCAGAATAATAATAACAGAAGCGTAACACATTGTAACATTCTGTTCTGCAATATAAAATACGTCAATAAATAGAACATGAGGGTTTGAAGGAGTTTTTTCAGTATCAAAAAACTCAGTAGCCGGTTAGCTTAGCTTATATGTATATAATAGCATAAATAACAGAAATGTGGAAGCAGCTGGCCTGCTTACCAGCATCAGGTTCACACTACATGTAGTATCCAAAGTGAGAAGCACAAATTGTGGGTTTAAAGCAAATCACGGCGTTGACTATTTGTGAGCCGTTGGGTTAGTGTGATGATACAGGAAGAAAGAGGCAGGCTTGCTGTTTCCAGCCTTTATGCTAAGCTAACGGTCAGCTGGCCTTTGACGGTAGCTTCTGCACGACCAGCGTCCAGTGACATTTTGTATCTATTCCTTCTCTGCACGTTTCTCTGTAAGGAACTCTTTATCACACTAACTGCTTTGGAAAATGGTTGTTAAAAAGATTATGTGTTTGCTTTAAGTAGCCTGAGAAAACACCCGAATGGGGACGTTTACCAAGTACTGAGTCAGGAATGGTGAAGGACTTTGCTTTCCTAGTCTTGCGACAAGTCAATAGAATACAGAATAGAATAGTAGAATAAGGTAAAGGTTTACTTGGCGTTTCACAGGAGAAGCCTCGCCAGCGTCATCCTTAATTTCATCCCACGCACATGAGTCAGCCTCTCTGCGCTCCCAGCGTTTGTGCTTTAGATTCACAGCGTTCACATGACTGCCGCTGACGTACTGAGCGAGCACGGCTTTCACTCCCAACCCGTGTCACGGGTTGATCTACAGTGCGTCAGCTGTTGTCTATTCAACCTCCACCAACTGAGCGAGGAATTCACGTATTTTGTATAAAATTGCGCTTAATGCTGCAATTTGCACTGTGGTTTCCACGACAGACCAACGTGATCTCCAAAACCTGTTGGTAAAAATGGATACGAAAATCTTGAACATACAAATTCGTAACAATACATCGGAACTGGCGGTGGTTAACCACGCCCCTGAGTGAACAACATGGCGGACCATGGCGGAATCCTGGGTTAGGGTTATTATTCTATTCTTGATTTCTCGTTAAAAATGCAATCATAACATTTATTTGACAACGCTCACTTTGAATAGGGTCATCAGTTGATGCTCCGCCATGTTGGATTTTTTGTTTATTTGACATGGTTAGGAGTTTTTGAGCAGGTCCCCGCTCACTTTGAATAGGGTTATACAGCATTTAATGTATCACCTTTGTATGCCACAATTTACAGGTTTTGGAGATCAGGCTGGGCTGAGGATAAGCGAGCCTAAATACAGCGAAACACCTCTGAAGCCACAATACTTATGGCTTCCTATCGATAAGCGAAGCACAATATGAAACAAGACATTTCCGTGTTTGGTATCTTTAATACCAATAACAATAATTACAGTCCCAGGGCAGGTTTAAGGTTGGGAAGAGGGCCCAGTAAAGGTCATTCGTCCCGATGAACCTTTTGTCAAACGCCATAAATGAACGCTGGCGAGCTGCCGTTAGACAAGACCCTAAACGCTTACCTCATCGGAGGATATCCAGCTTGAGATGTCTTACTCTGCTGCTGAACTTATTCCACATATATAGAAGAAGTGGATAATGAACCCCAGATGGTTCCAATTCAGTCCAATGGGAATTTCTCGCCTGGCACCTGTGTTATTGTCCAATGAATGCACACATTAGTGTTTCTCCTGCTGCCACTGAGCATCTTCCAGCTCGGCTCACAGACTTTGGGATGATATCTGATACCTTTAAATCTCTCTTTGCTGCTCATGGAAAATTTTGCAAATAAAAAAACTTGTTTGCTCCTTGTTTAAAGCATCACAATAATGTCAATAAGTGTCAATAATCTTAACAATTGTTACCACAGCAAGGTCGCACGAGTGTGAGCACACACAACGTGGCTTTAAAGATGCAATATCCAAATCTGTTACTAGAGGACAAATAAAAGCTTTAGGTTCTTGAGTAGGATGTATTGTGTGATATATGGTTTGCATATTAACACGCTAAACTAAAATGTGAAGATAGTACACGTCAAACCTGCATGCAAGAAATGTGGGGAGCCTGCTGGCGTTAAGGACAAAGCGCGGCTTGTACAGCCTCCTGTTGGGTACAAGGCCGTGTCTGTAGGGCAAATTTATGGAATGGACATAAGTCACATGCACACATGCCCTTCAAAGCTCCTGTCTGTTAGAAGAACATGTGCGAATGGATTATTGCTCATTGTTCTAATCCACAGACTAATGTGACGCTCCTCAACGGACACAAACCCTTTCAGTCAGGCAACTAACCAAAGGCTGCTTCTTCTTGCTTCCACTCACATGTCCTCAGAGCATCCTGTGTGAGGCCCATATCTTCTCTCTTGAAGTACGCTCCAGCTTGGAGTGGACAAATCCTCCCCGACTGCCACTCTTTACAGACCACGGTGGACATTCCAAATCCCCCCCTTTATCTCCACCCAGGAGAGGCGACGGAGGATTAAATCACATGCTCCGTCACGAGTGATGATCCTTTTACTCTCGCAAGTCCATTCGATGAAAAGTCAGGGAAATGTTTGTTTTTTCCAGGGAGGCCTTGAAACCGTAGACCACGCCGAGCCCCTCTGGGCCCAGAGGAACCGTTGGGGAACGTCGACTTGGAGGATAGGATTGGCACAGCGCCGGAGGTGATGGGGAACAAGAACACCATCCCACCGAAAGGCCCCGACCCTGGGGCGGCGCAGAGAGAGGAAGGGCTCTGCGTCGACGCGGGTAAAATGACTCTTCTTCACCTTGTTTTCATCCAACGCATGACTGCCGTGTGATTAGTGGGCTTGTGCCGCTGAGGTGTTGCTTTCCCTGCAGTATCAGCTAGTGTGGATTGTTGTGGCACTCAAAAACACATCACTCAGCCATCTAAACGTCCGTCGTCCGTCAGTTTACCACAAACTGCCGTAAAACAGAGCTTAAAATGACCGGGGCGATGCCAAGCTGTGAGGTTATGAAAACGCTACTCACCACATCCCAACGAACCCCTCTCCAGTGGATGTGAAGGAAGCAGCTGGATTTCAAAAGCAGCTTAAATGTAGTGTTTCAATGGCCATAAACAATCAGTCTCCATCAGTGATGGACCACGATCGTCCTTCAATCACAGGAACCCTCACGAAAACGCTCCGTGCAGTTACAGTGCATCTGCCTCACACACCGCGTCCCTGAACTTCATCTCAATGAGGAGACAAACTGGCCACAGGTATTTCATTCTCCTCTGAACGTCGCCATAATGTCTCACTGTGATTTAGTGCCAGATGTCGACTCAAAGCAAAGGGGGGAGAAGTGTGTAATCCTGTCACACTGAGATTCTGCTTGTTTTGATAGAATGAAAAGATGAGTCAAAGAATAATCCAATTTAACCAAAAAGATATCAAGATACACATTTCCAGACTTTTAGTCACTGATTTAGTCCCAAACTGAAAAAACTGCTTATTATGTTATTATACACGTGTTTTTACAGCCTTAATACTCCTTAATACATACTGTCTGTTAGATAGCTGGTGTGTTTCTTTAAGTTACTGTAGAAAGAATATGTGTTATACCATCAAGAAGACGTCTCCATCACTGGCAGGTTACATAAAAACAGACGAGAGTTGTCACACCAGTGCAGCCGTGTGCTGCAGCCTTATATGTAATATTTGTTTGTTTGCAGGCGGCGCCTCCAGAGATGGACCGCCGGGCCCCGGCCCGGAGCTGCTGGCCTCCCTGCAGTCGCTCAGAGAAACCAGCGACTACACCGCGCTGCCACGCTCCCTGCACCAGGTGAGCGTCTCGGTGCGGCAGCGAGTGGGAGGCATTTTGTGTCCCAACCCCGCGGGAACATGTCTTTATATAGACAGATGTCTGTGTGTGTCTGTGTGTGTGTCAGTCCTCCCGTGTGACCTCATTCCAAACCCTCTGTAAGCTGACACACATATGACCCTGCAGCTGGTGTGTCTCAAATGGATCCGTTTGTTAGTGTTAAAGGCTTCAACCTGAAAATCCAACAAGGAAACGTCAGTGAAAGTTACTGTAACATTTTGCAGCCGTTTTACAACGCAGGTGCAGGGATTTAAACTGGCAACCCTGTGCGTGTTTTCACGTGTCTAATGAGTCTCCCCTACATCACAACTATGGTGTTCAAAGAGACGTTTTTTGTCCAGTAACCAGGGAACAAAGGCGAGGCGATGCAGAGCAATCGGGGCCGTTACCGTGAGTCCCGCGCGGTGCATCCTTACCGCCACTCACCGTCAGTGCTGCGCTAGCATGCAAACACGGAGGAAGAGGCGTGCTACTGTTAGCTAGCCAGCCAGCTTCACCCACACCCTCCTGTCACGGAGTAGGAAACAGATCGCCATAATCAGTCACTCTGCTTTTCTTTTCTTCATTGATTTGGTTAGAAATGTGAACACTAATGCCAGTTAGTTTATAGCTTAATGAAAATGATAAAGTGTGCATTTACTCATTAAATACTTTTTGTCTGTGCTCACTTCACTACATCCCAGGTGTCGTGCACATGAGGAGATGAACATCATTGTTTAATATTGGTTGTTATACGCATATGAACAATGAAGGCATCTTACACAAAATGACAAATGCTTTGTGGTTCCAGGTGCTCAATTGCAAGGATTGGAAACCTTTCTATGCAAGTGTGATGCATCCAACTTTTCCTGTTCCACTCTGAGAAATCATGAAGATCCTTTGACATATTACAGCTATAACTCATGTAACAAAATCAAGAAAGCAGTGAGAAACTTGGCTGACCATGAAAACAACCAGTATGGAATCACAGGAGAATATGTGAGGATGTGCATCTGGTCCACTGGGTGTGGAAGGAGGAGAATAATCCGGACCATGATTAGTCGCATGTGACGTGCTCGGCGTCTGCACGGCTCCGGCTCTTGATATGAGATGTGACTTTAAACCAAAACGTTTCATTGTTTCATAATTCTCAGTGCTTTGTGTAATATCACTGTGTGCTTTTAAGATGCACAGGTTGTTGGTGAGATTAGTGCTAAAACAATGTAACTCAAATAATGTGTGATTCAGTCTGCTGTAATCTAGTCTGTGTGTTAATCAATCTTCTCTTTCAGATCGCAGAGGCCTACTCGCTCAAGGAGGACTGTATCCTTACTCAGTGGCCTCATCTGTGTGTGTGTTCATGCATTGTGACCGTAGACTGCAACAGGGTGCCCACAACAAGAGAGGAGTCATTTTCTCATAGACTTCTATAGGACCAGAGGAGTCGCCCCCTGGTGGTCACTGCAGAGAATGGAGGTTTAACACAATAGTGCTGGAATACAAGAATAAGGCTCTACAGGGGGAGGCAGTTCTTCTACCTACAGGTGGCCTCCAAACCAAACTTCTACTACGTGTCCACGGTGGGAGACACACCTTCTTCATGGCCACACCATCCCAGCATGTGCAGTTTATAACCCTGTTCGTTCAATGAAACATTTTGAAGGGTTACGCACATTTTTCCATTACGAGATTCAAATGAGCTGAAGCTATAATCTGGTACAGTAAAACAAGTGGTGACAATGTTTGAACTCTGCCCCTTTTGGAATGAAATAAATAAGTAGTATGCTATGATTAAATAAACATTTATTCACTTTAGGGAGGAAGAGCTTTGATGTGTTTCTGTTCCGTGAGGGACGCAAGTGCAAAAGATTATTTACTTCACAAGTTTATGTTTCTCCTGTTAGAGGCCTGTCGGTCTGATGACGGCGATCTGATAATCAAAGAGGCACTGTGCAGTGGAAATGTTAATAAATATGCCAGAGGGAAACCATCTTTTATTCATGTTTTGTCTGTGACTGCGTCATGTTCCCTCCGTTCTTTTGTCTCTCTGTCGCACGCGGGCTGAACGTAGTTCCTCTGTGTGCGCCGTTGTTCAGGCAACAGGGCCGGTGTGTGTTTACGGGTGAGCGCAGGGAGGAGGTCTGTTCTCTTGATTCACTGCGTGTAATCCGTCCAGGGATCAGGAGAGCTTGAGTCCATGAAGAGAACGGACGAGGTTTCTTTCATTACCACAGAAACATCAAATGGAGCAAATGGGATCCATCAAAAAACGAGTATAAAGAACTAGTCTATAATAGTATAATATTATACTTTGATAGTTCATTTCTTGGCTTCCTCTTTTCTTGTAAAATGTTCGGCAGCATCTCAATCCATGGTGGCTCCCTTGCTGGCTGAAGGTCCCTTTCCTCTGCCTCTCCTTGATGTAATCTCACGTAACAATTGAATGGAGCTTTTAATTGACCTCTTCATTATCTCACCTCTTTTTTTCCATGTACTTTGCTGCCCTCTTGTTTTGGAGGGATGTTTTGTCATATATTACTATTTTAAGTAACTACTACTTTAGTGTCTGACTTCTTAACCAACGACCACCACTACCAGACCACTGGGCCATCCAGTTCCTGCAGCTGGAGAAGCTCTACCACCAACGTCTGCTCTCCAACCTTGTCGACATGCAGGAGAACTGGGGTGCGACGAGTGTTTCCTCCACTCTAGGAAATATCGTATGTCGGCGCTACGCGAAGAAATCATAGTGTTGGTTTTCGCGCCATGTGTGTTCACAGAGAGCCAGTGGAGAGAGAAGAAGAACGATGGAGGCATTTGGGCTGCTGAGACAGACGGCATCAGTCAGAAGCACATCGAGACGCTGGACCACATCTGCAGGACACACCTCCGGTAGACCACGCCATGCAAACCCAATATCCACCGCAGGAGATGTGTGATAGGACACGTGTTTCCCTCACTTCGGTACAGATACAGACACAAACGTCTCCTCAGATTCCATTTCCTCCAAACACGTCGGGCAGAAACCTCTTAGCGCCCATTTGGCGTCCATCTTTGTCTCCCATGTGGACATGCTGAGGAAACCAACCCTTTGGTAATGCGTGAGACACACTGAGGATAGAGACACACATGGGAGTCATTTGGGGAGATGAACCCTTCTGAAGGGGCTTAAGAGACTTCTGCAGAATGGAGAATTCAATGAGACACAGACATGCGCTGCAGGGCCGCGGGACCCCGGGACCCTCTTCATACGTTATCATTGCAGCTTATAGTCATCTGACCGAGATGGATTTGATCTGGAAAAAAAATGAAAGGCAGAAGATTTTAGCTTTTTAATATGTGAAGCTTTCACCACTCGATTTAAGTGTCTCTTTTGTCTTTGCCTGCCTTGCTGTCCTTCGTCTCTATCTGGCATCACTCAGACCCTCAATCAGTGTGGAGCAGGTGAGACACGTGAACCTTCCCTCCATGGTGATCTTCACTCAGTTTGACACATGATCATTAACTGTGTTTGATTCAACAGAACACAGTGAATCAAACAGCCAAAGACACCCAACGCAAGGACGAGAGACTACCAACGTGTCCCGATGAAGGTAGGCGTGTGTCACTATTCTTTATACCGTACCAAGTTCGGCTTTCAGCGCTTTACTGACCGACTTCCAGCAGGCTCACAGGTAAAATGCTAACGTACTGATGCTGAACATGAACCAAAGCTCTGCTCAGATTAACATCTTGACTCGACTTTCACGACCCGCCGGGGAGAAAGAAAAATGTTCACGCCTTTTATTGAAATATCATTTTCGCCATGACTCGGATTGACCGGGTGTAAGGGGACACGCACACACGCCAGAAACAAGAAATCACCAGACAGCTTGGCAGGAAAACACGGGACAACCTGGCAGGAGACAAGTGGACCTAAAGAGTGAGAGACTAACGAGGGAATGGGCAGCAGGTGAGACGGGCGTCAGCTGAGGGGGGTGAGTGCTGATTGGCGGGCGAGAGGCTGGAACTGAAATGACAGAGTTAGTGAACAGGTGAAGAGGTCTTGACTACTGTGACAGACTGAGAACACATTAATCGATACAAACAACTTACATGACTTAGAAATGACCTACAATAAACCTGGTGACGTTAATGGCCTGACCTTCTCATCAACTTCTAGACACATTAAGCTACACGGGTCCTCTGTGTCGACACACGGATGAATAACCCCGAATCCATGACCGAACTCCTGTCATGCCAGGTAACGAGACTGAAGCAACGTTCCAGGATGAAGGAAAGGAGCAAAGCGTGAAGCCACAGCTTCCACAGACAGGCCAACAGGAGGGAGGTGAGGAGGGAGGAGGAGAAGCCGTGTGAGGAGACACCAGAGCAGGAGGTGAAGGTGGAGTGGCCCTCAGGAGTCCCCCAGGCTTCAGTCAAGGACCTGGCCAGGCTGTCCCACGCAGACGGGGTAGGAAAACATCTGCATTCTTTGCTGATCTTTATTACTGGGGGAGGTGCATTCTAAAAGGATCGGACAGAATATCACGCAACATGATGTGGTGATAAGAGTCCCTCTCCAGCCCCTTCCCATCTTTCCTTCCTGCCTATTTCCCTTTGTCCACTGCCCTCTGATCTCTGCTGCGTACGTCCGCCTGCATTCCCCTGAGTTCCTTTCTCTGAACCCCAGCTGGTTGTCTGTTGACACTCCCAGGAATGATCTCTGGATGAGATCATCACCATGGTCTCCCTGTCCAGAAACCTCCACCCGTGTCCACTGGTGACTGAGCCGAGGCATCGTGCTCTGACTTGAGCACTGAGCGGAGGGGCCCGGTTCTCGTGAGAGGCGGAGATGAAATCTGATACACAAACAAGCAGTAATGCTGAAGGCTGAGCATCGCTGTGATGTAATGCACAGGAGGGTCGACTGGGTGGGACTTCTTTTGGACAACTTTCCCTTTAACAGGCACCATGAGAAATGTGTGTATCTATCTGTATATGCATATGTTCCTGTATCTATATAAACTGCAGAATTAATCAAATAAAAATTAATGAGCTGTATAATGTAACCTGGTTGACATTGGATTTGTGAAAAGTCCATAAAAAAATAATTTGATTAAATGTTGGCGGCTGTGAATGTTTCAGTTAAATTCTGCCTGACAACAGCTGGCTGAGAGATTATCTGTTACAAGACTACTATTGTTTCTATAAATCTCTAACCTCATGTAGAAAACGACAAATAAAAACACCCCTTAGTGTTACTGATGAGCAAGTTCAAGTGGTTCCATCCTGAAGCCAGAAACTCCATTACAGAGAGCTGCTTCTGCTCCATAACCGTTCCCTCAGTGGTAGCGCTCATGGTCAATCCTCTGGTTTCTGTGTCCTCCTCAGAGCTCCTACGCTGACGGTCTGGTCTCCATCCTAAAGAGGAGGAGAGCTTCGCTGGATGGATTGCCTCCTCCCAGCGACTTTGTCACCAAAGAGAACCCGAAACGCAAAGTTCGCTTCAGTGAGCCAGAGGAAGACCTTGAGCAAGGTGCGCTTTAACCCAGAGAACCGATGGAGTCACAGACTAAACAAAGCAGTGTGGGACAGACGTCTTCTAACGTAGAACTCCTCAGTGACTGCAATGATTAAAGAGCAGCCGATCACAATTCCTCTGGACTTATGTGAAAAATGAAGAAATTCCCGTCTTTTCTGGTCCCACTGTGGTAAATGCTTTCAATGAGGGCGATCGATGCCGTTAAGACCGTTTCCATTGAAAGCTCATGTTCTTCTCTCCCTCTCAGATGACATGGGCCGGGATTCCTGCCTCATCCTGCTGCTGCTGTGTCTGGTTACCGTGGTGATCAGCGTAGGCGGGACGGCCCTCTACTGCACGCTGGTGGACACTTACTCCAACATCTGCACCGACTTCACCAACAACGCAGACTTCTACGTCATGAGCGTGCGGAGGTTCTTTGAAGGCCTCGCCCACTGGCTGCCCTTCCCGACTTAACACCCTCCCCACCTGCACTCCAGACCGGGATGTTCCGCAACACCTGTGCTGCAGTGGACAGCGTGAACCGACGGGATGGACACGCGTAGATCTGACGCCGGCGCCCGGAGCACGAGAGGCGACCTGAGCCTTGTTCCCGTGGCTCACTAAGACACCTGAAACTAACCGGTGCCCAAAGACTCATGTTGTGGGTTTCAAACTTCCCTGTTCCCTATTGTTTGTGGGGATACGACACACAAGAGGGCTCCCAACTCTCTAAATGATTCCTGCTTTAAGAGAAGACGCAGCTCATGTGTGTGTGTGTGAGTGCTTCTCTGACGTCTGTAGAAGTCTAAGCTTTGTCTTTGGTTCCTCAACCCTTCTTGTAACGTCTTCATTTCATTGGGATTAAACATGTGTGTGATTTGTTTTCAGGCAGCGATTAAGAGGCCTAAAGATGATGATTCTTTAATTGAGGTTACAGCTGTCAAAGTTCCCAGTTAAGCGCAGTATCCCAAACAGACCACATGAATGATGTGTGGCTCTTGGTCCGGAAACATCAGTTCCATCCACTTCTAACGCAGTACATTGCATAATGATGAGTATGCACTAGTCATTTAACTCTGAAAACTTCGGTCACGGTTCATGTTGTAAGAGTAACTAGATGATCAGTGTGGCCAACGGCTCCGTCAGGACATTTCAAGGTCATTAAAAAGCAGGGCAGAAAAAATGAAGATGAAGTTAATCATTTTATCTGCACTTAGTTTTAAAGTGAGCCTTCGTTTGGGGCTGTGGGATCATCCAGTGGACGTGACAGTTGTGTTTCCTGTCTGGCACAAGAAACATTTCAACACTTTAAGACTTTCTTCTTCTGAACTCCCAATAGTTTGCAAAGTGATAAATGTTACTTCTGTTTGTTTCTATGTATGTTCAGTTTTGCCCAAAAGGGTTTAATACATTTGCAGGAACATCGGGCATTGTGTTTTCTTTTTGCTGCTTGGTGGGACCAGAATCATTTAATCCATTTAAGCATATTTGGCTTGTTTGACGGTTCTCTTCTACACGATGATGTAGTAGCTCAGTGTGGCCCCACGGTGTCACTGCGCACCATGAAAGAGCCTCCACCTTCTCCTGAGGGACACCAGGCTCACAGCGGCAGCTGTGTTCTTCTGTGTTCTTCCCTCAGAAGACACGTGCTTCAGCATGAGCCTTTTTGGGGAGGGCTCCTCAGAGGTTCCCTCCCACCACAAAGGTCTAAATGGGACTGCGTGGTGGCCAGTTACCTGGTTGCTGAGCTCCCTTCCTGCTTGGCCAAAAGACGGGTCTTCTTCTTCTATAGGTTTGAAATGGAGTGTACAAATTCAGGGTTTTTTGCTCAACAACTTTAACCCAGATCCTACAGGCTTGTCCTGTCTCTTTTATAAATTGCAACAGTGCCCTAAAGATCTCACGCCCACCCTGGATCCACTGCCAGATCTCCCTCCACGCTCCACACAAATTTTAGCCTTCAAGGTGTTTCTTTCCTTGTTGAATCTGACGCTTGCTCATCATAACATACTGATGTACACCACGGGGCGGTCCACCCCCCCACCTCCTGGGACAAAACGGCCCCCTGTTCGACGCGTCGGTCTGCAGAATAAAGGGGAGAGAGAAGTTAGAGGTATGAAGGAGTGGTTCCCCACAGAGAGCCTGTTTCAAATACCTGCTGGCACTGCTCCGACCACTGGACCGGATCTGACGCACCTTTCCGGGTCAGGTCGGTCAAGGGGCTGGTGAGGTCCGCGAAGCCGGGGATGAACCGCCTGTAATACCCCGCCAGCCCCAAGAACCGCCTCACCTCTTTTCTTGTCTTGGGCCGCGGGCAGGCCGCGATTGCTGTCGTCTTGTCCACCTGAGGGCGCACCTCCCCGGGTTGGCGGTGAGCCCCGCCCGTCCCAGCGCCTCCAGCACCGCGCCCACCTGCCGCACATGCTCCGCCCAGGTGGTGCTGTGGATAATCACGTCGTCCAGGTAGGCGGCAGCATATGCAGCGTGCGGACGCAGCACCTCATCCATGAGACGCTGAAACGTGGCCGGGGCCCCAAACAGCCTGAAGGGAAGTGTGGTACATTGGTACAAACCGTACAGGTTGGAGAATGCCGTTTTCTCCTTGGTCTCTGGCGACAGAAGAATCTGCCAGTAGCCCTTGGTTAAATCCAGTGCCGTGAAGAAACATGCAGTGCCTAGCCGGTCCAGGAGTTCGTCGACCCGGGGCATTGGGTAGGCATCGAACCGTGACACGTCATTCACCCTGCGATAGTCCACGCAGAACCGTACAGATCCATCCTTCTTAGCCACAAGGACGATGGGGCTGCACCAGGCACTGTTGGACTCTTCTATTACCCCCAACTCCAACATACTCGCTAATCCCCTCCGAACCACTTCTTTCTTGTGTTCGGGCAACCTGTAGGGTCGTGACCTCACTGTCCCGCCCGGGGGCGTCTCGATACTGTGAACTATGAGGTCGGTCCGGCCTGGCAAGGGAGAGAACACATTAGCAAACCGCTCCTGCAACCTGGCAACGTCCGCCCTCTGGCTCTCGGAGAGATGAGCGTCTCGAGGAGCGAGGTATGATTACCTGCTTTGGAACCTCCGGCCCCAGCTCCTCCCCCTTCCGATACCGCAGCGACCAGAGAGACGGACTCCACCCCCTCCAGGCTTTCAGGAGGTTCAGGTGGTATATCTGTGTACCCCCGCCCCTGTCAGACCGCACCACCTCGTAGTCGACGTCCCCACCTGCCGTGTGACCTCGAAGGGCCCTTGCCACTTGGCTAGGAGTTTTGAGTTGGAAGTAGGAAGTAATACAAGTACCTTTTCTCCCGGTGCGAATCGTCGCAGCCTGGCCCCTCTGTCGTACAGCCGTTGTTGTCGCTCCTGGGACTGCAGCAAATTCTCTCGTGACATCCAGCCCAGTGTGTGGAGTTTTGCTCGCAGGTCCAGGACGTACTGGATCTCATTCTTGCAGGGGCTCGGACCTTCCTCCCATTTTTCTTTAATCAGGTCCAGCACCCCCGCGGCCCCTGCCAAACAAAAGTTCAAAGGGAGAAAATCCCGTGGAGGCCTGGGGGACCTCCCGCACTGCAAACAACAGAGGGTCAAGCCAGTGGTCCCAATTACGTTCATCGTCGCTAATAAATTTACGGATCATGGACTTCAGAGTCTTATTCATGCGTTCCACCAGCCCATCTGTCTGGGGGTGGTACACGCTCGTCCGAATGGACTTAGTGCCCAGTAACCCGTAAAGTTGTCTCAGTGTGCGCGACATGAACGAGGTGCCCTGGTCAGTCAGAATCTCCTTAGGGATTCCAACTCGGGAGATGACCTGAAACAGAGGCTGCGCGACGCTCTTTGCAGAGATATTGCGCAACGGCACTGCCTCCGGATACCGCGTTGCGTAATTCACGAGAACTAACACTCGCTCCGGTGAAACAGCCCGATGAGGTCCATGCCGATCTGCTCGAACGGAACCTCCACCAACGGCAGAGGACGAACGGGCGCTCGAATAGCCGAGCGTTCACTAACTGATACTCGGGCAGGACGCGCACTGGCGGCGCATCAGACGTCCCCTGATGCCTGGCCAATAAAATCGGGTCATTATCCGGTCTAGCGTTTTCTCGTATCCCATGTGACCAGCCATAAGATGGCGCCGTTGATGGCCGCCACGGTGCTTCGGTGCGCTTCGGTTTTTGTTGTTTTTGTTGTTAATTGCGTTTGCTGCTGCGATACCCGGAGCTCTTTCACCAGAGATGAGCTCTTGAACATCCGTGGAACAACTCCAGCGGAGTTACTTCCAACTTTCCTGCTTTCTTCCGTGGAATTACTGGAAATTCTAGTCAAAGGTGCGCTCAGCTTTCGTCACGCGGTGAGACGCCGTAGGAGAGGAAAACGGGCCGGCTCGCTGGTGAGACTCCGCTGCCGGGCATCTTTCTCTCCAACGTGCGCTCACTGTGCAACAAACTGGACGAAATTCAGCTGCTGATGAGGAGAGACAGAGACTTCTCTACATCCTCCGTCTTGTGCTTCACGGAGACGTGGCTCTGCGGATCGATACCGACTCCGCGCCCAGCTGGCGGGGTTTCCAGCTGCTCCGAGCGACCGCGACACGGAGCTCCTCCGGCAAGACGAAGGGTGGAGGAATCTGCTTCTACTTCAACAACAGCTGGTGCAACGACGTAACGGTGATCCTACAACACTGTTCTCCTGATCTGGAAACTTTTTCATCCACTGCAAACCCTTTTATTCCCCGTGAGTTCGCTTCATTCATCCTGGTCGGTGTTTACATGCCGCCGGGCGGGCAACGTGCACGAGGTACAGCGGACACTCGCCGACCAGATACGGCGTGTGGAGCGACCAACCCGACTCTTTAGTTATTGTCCTCGGGACTTTAACAAAGGAAATCTCACCCATGAACTCCCCTAAATACAGACAGTTTATTAAATGCCCCACCAGAGAGGAGAACACGCTGGATCACTGTTACACCACAGTAAGCAGGGCTTATCACGCCGTCCTCGTGCTGCACTGGGACACTCTGACCACGCCATGGTCCATCTGATTCCTGCATACAGGCAGAAACTAAAGCTCTGCAAACCTGTGGTGAGGGAATCCAAGAAGTGGACCAGTGAGGCGCTGAGGATCTTTCGGGCGTGTTTTAACTGCACAGACTGGGATGTTTTCAGGACTGCTACTGACAGTCTGATGAGTTCACAGAGGCTGTAACTTCATACATCGGCTTCTGTGAGGACAGCTGTGTACCATCATGCACCAGGGTGAGTTACAACAACGACAAACCCTGGTTCACAGCGGAACTCAGAACACTACGCCTGCAGAAGGATCAGGCATTTAGAGTGGGGACAAAGACTTGTACACAGAGGCAAAATACAAGTTTAGCAAGGCGGTGAGAGATGCTAAACGACTGTACTCTGAGAAACTCCAACAACAGTTCTCAGCAAGTGACTTGCTTCGGTCTTGAGAGGCCTCAAACACTCACCAACTACAAGCCAAAAACCCCCACTCCATGAATGACCTCCGCCTGGCAGACGAGCTGAATGAGTTCTACTGCAGATTTGAAAGACAATGTCCTGATCCCATCCCCCCACAGCTCCACCAACCTGCTGCAGTCCCTCCCCAGCCCATCAGGTGCTCACGCCTCTTCATCTATATCACCTTCCTCCCCACCAGCAACGACCCTCTCTATTCTGAGAGAGACGTTAACCGGCTCCTTTAGAAGACTAAATCCCTGTAAGGCTGCCGTCCGACTCCGCCTCCCCACACCCTGAAGCATTGTGCTTGACCAGCTGTCTCCGGTGTTCACTGACATCTTCAACACCTCCCTGAGACATGCCACGTACCAGCCTGCTTCAAGGCCTCCACCATCATCCCTGTTCCCAAGAAGCCCAGGATCACAGGACTCACGACTACAGGCCCGCCGCCCTGACCTCTGTAGTCATGAAGTCTTTGAACGGCTAGTCCTGACCCACCTGAAGTCCCTCACCGACCCCTCCTGACCCCCCAGTTCGCCTGCAGAGCCAACAGGTCTGTGGACGATGCTGTCAACATGGCCCTTCACTACATCCTCCAGCATCTGACTCCCCAGGAACCTACGCCAGGATCCTGTTTGTGGACTTCAGCTCTGCTTTCAACACCATCATCCCGTCTCTGCTGCAGGACAAACTCCCAGCTGCACGTGCCCGACTCCACCTGCAAGTGGATCACAGACTTCCTGTCTGACAGGAAGCAGCAGGTGAAGCTGGGGAAACATGTCTCAGCCTCTCGGACCATCAGCACCGGTTCCCCAAGGCTGCGTTCTCTCCCTCTGCTCTTCTCCCTGTACACCAACAGCTGCACCTCCAGCCACCAGTCCGTCAAGCTCCTAAAGTTTGCGGATGACACCACCCTCATTGACTGATCTCTGGTGGGGACGAGTCCGCCTACAGGTGGAGTCTGACCATCTGGTGTCGTGGTGCAGCCAGAACAACCTGGAGCTCAACGCTCTAAAGACAGTGGAGATGGTTGTGGATTTCCGGAGGAACAGCGCCCCACCCTCCCCATCACCCTGTGCGACTCGTCACTATTGTGCATTCCTTCCGTTTCCTGGGCTCCATCATCACCCAGGACTCAAGTGGGAGCTGAACATCAGCTCCATCACCAAGAAGGCTCAGCAGAGGTTGTTCTTCCTGAGACAGCTGAAGAAATTCAACTCTGCCAAAGACGATGATGGTCCACTTCTACACGGCCATCATCGAGTCCATCCTCTGCTCGTCCATCACCGCCTGGTACGCTGCAGCCACAGCCAAGGACAAGGGCAGGCTTCAGCGGGTCATCCGCTTCTGCAGAGAGGGTGATCGGCTGCAATCTGCCGTCCCTGCAGGACTTGTTCGCTTCCAGGTCTCTGAAGCAGCAAAAAAGATCGCGGTCGACCCCTCTCACCCCGGACAAAACCTGTTTGTGCCCCTTCCATCTGGCAGGAGGCTGAGGTCCATCAGGACTAAGACCTCCCGCCACACCAACAGTTTCTTCCCGTCGGCAGTCGGGCTCATCAACAGAGCCGGTCCCCCACTGACTGACTATAACATCCACCGGTCACTCCCCTTCACACTGCACATGACACTTTAACTGCAATTTATCACTTTGTCGTCACTTGTCACTTTGTCTCTTGTCTGTTACTTGTTCGTTAGTGCACTTTATGCTTAATATTTTTCTTTTTAACTTTTTAATATTTAACATTTTTTAACTTTATTCCCTTGTTTTATACTAACCCATAGCCTTAGCCTTATTCTACTAACCCATTGCATTAGCATTTCATTCCACTTTATTTTATTACTTGTGCACTGTTTTCTTGTCTGTCTACTGTCGCGCACTAACCGCCAAGACAAATTCCTTGTATGTTTGACATATTTTGGCTAATAAATGATTCCTGATTCCTGATCGGGTTATAAAGAGCCGCCTGGAAGATAATTTCCCGGCGGCTTTTCGGCACCAGCAATTGTGTGTTTTCCTGCCCCGTCTCAGTGTCACGACTTACTCTATACAGTCTGTCCCTAATCAATGAAAAGTGCGGAAATGACTGCTTTTGTTCACACAAAAACGCCGCTGGCGGCCGGACGATCTCTCCTACTTAACAGCAGAATATCAACGCTGATTAACATCAGCTGAGGCCAAATTGCCTCCCCCGGCACCGTTCCCTGAACCACTCCCTTCTCAGTCCCCCCCTGCAGCTGAGCCAAACCACGCCCGCCACCACACATGCTCCACATCAGTCTCGTTGCACCTGTTGCATTTATCTGTTCCCATCTTTGCGCGTGTGTCCGAATCTTAACCGTGAAAATCTCAAACTTCTGGATTAGCTGCATACTTCTATACTTATACAACACTGTCTAGTTCCTTTGTCAGTGTATATGTTCTATGTAGCTTTGCATCAGCAAATGAGAAAATACAAATACACTAGCATGCTGTATGGTCGACCCATTGTCCTGAAAATCATGATACGCAACACTGTGTAACTTTTCAATTGAATGGAATTCATTTTATTTTGTAGAGCCCAAAATCACAAATTACAAATTTACCTCAGAGGGCTTTACAGTCTGTACACATACAACATCCTCTGTCCCGAAACCCTCCATCGGCACAGGAAAAACTCCCCAAAAAAATGAAAAAACCCTTCCAAGAGGGAGAAAAGGGAAGAAACCTTAAAGAGAACATCAGAGGAGGATCCGTCTCCTGATGGACAGACTACAATGATGCCATGTGTACAGAATGAACAATGTATAATACATGCAATTATATGACAGGAATGATTCAAGTAATTGTGAGTAGTAAGCCAGACGCACAGCAGGACCACTGCAGGGACCACCACCATCACATAGAACCACCATCACATAGAACCACCATCAGATAGAACCACCATCACATAGAACCACCATCAGATAAAACCACCATCAGATAGAACCACCATCACATAGAACCACCATCACATAGAACTACCATCCACAGAAGCCTGTGGGGAGGGAGAGCACAGAGACTTTAGGAGAGGGTAATGTTGGTTTACGAGTACAGTATTATGATTAATATCTAATTCTGGACCAGGGTCCAGAAGGAACTACGATCTACGGAGACCTGCTAGGGGAGAAAGCTAAATAAACTCCCGGAAAGAAGCTGAATTAGTCATGTGCATTAATAAAACGTGGATTATTGTAGAACGAGAGCGTGAGAGAGGAGCTCGGTGTGTCCTAAGAATTCCCCCGGCAGTCTAAGCCTATAGCAGCTTAACTAAGGGCTGGTCCGGGCTAACCTGAGCCAGCCCTAACTATAGGCAGAATCAAAGAGGAACGTTTTAAGTTTTACTTTAAAAGAGCTGACCAAATCTGCCCCCCGGACTGAAAGTGGAACCTGGTTCCACAAAAGACTAACTCCGATATAACAAATGTTAGGCTCAACAGCATCCCTCTATGGTGGAAAGAATAGTAGAGTCCATCTGCTGCCAGACAGAGTGGTGTATTCTGACTCTGCAGGTACTCAGAACCCCCCAATGAACACTGAGCCTTTATACACACGCTACAATTTCCTTTACATTATCATTTTCAGGAGATGCTAAATTTGGTCTACTGACAGAACAATGCACAAGTTATTGATGAAAATTGCCACAGTTAAGCAGCAAGTAAATAATACCATGTCTTTTAGTTACTTTTGAATTATTTTACACAGTTTTTTTTCAATTGCTAACAAGCATTGTTCAATACTTTAACCACACTTTCAAAACTCTTCATACCATCTGCATCACCAAGATTCATTTTGGCCAAACGGTTAATCTAACCTACAAAACTCACTCAGACCAACAAAACACTACATAAATGTCCCAAAATAAGCTCGTTCCACCGATCACTGATGTTTTCAAAAATTACATTACCAGAAATTCCAGTGGAACAAAAGAATGATTTGGACAGCCCCACAACGGTGGAGGAGGTTAAAAGGGCCATGTCCTTAATGAAACCTGGAAAATCGCCTGGGTTAGATGGATTCCCTTCAGAGTATTATAAGAACTTTATAGATAAACTGGCTCCCATCCGAACAGAGGTGTATGAAGAATCATTTTCACTGGGAGAGCTGCCAATTACATACAACGAAGCCCTGATATCCTTAATTGGTAAAAAAGACCCTACTGGAATTTACAGACCTGTGAGTCTGATTAATGTGGACTGTCAAATTCTTACAAAGATATTGGCTATGAGGCTGGAAACTACTCCACCACGAGTAATACATGCAGACCAAGTAGGATTCATAAAGGGAAGGTCATCCACTGACAATATTAGATGTTTGTTACACCTTATACAAGTGAATCAGGAACAAAAGAGAAATGTGTCCTAGCGACTGTAAAAAAACTGTACATGTTGTGAAACATGGGGGGGGGGCAGACAAATCTGCACCACTCAACAGATTCTATAGTATATATAGTAGTAGTATACTATATATGTATAGTAGTCAATAGTACAAATTTTCCGATGGGCAGATGTGTGTTGTTCTAGTTTCACTCAGCTGTTGGCTCATCCTCCTGGGTGACTTCAACATCCAGACAGAGAAGTCATCTGACCTCTTACACCTACTTTCTTCCTTCGCTCTGTCACTCAGTCCCTCTCCTCCTACTCACAAAGCCGGCAATCACCTTGACTACATCTTTACTAGAAACTGCTCTACCGCTAACCTCTCTGTAACTCTTCTTCACTTCATGTGTCTGATCACTTCTTCATCTCTTACTCCCTTCCACTCTCTATAACTAACAAATCTCCCTCATTGACTAACTCTATGCCGGCTCGTCGCAATATTCGCTCCCTCTCTCCCTCCTCGCTGGCATCCTCTGTTCTATCAGCTCTCCCTTCAACTGATTCCTTCTGACTCTTGCATCCGAACGCTGCTGCAGAGACTCTCCTCTCATCCTCCGGCCGTGGTTGTCTCAACCGGTCCGTGCCATGAGAGCCACCATGCGAAGGCCGGAAAGGAGATGGCGTAAATATAAACGACCTGAGGACCTGCTTGAATTTCAATCCTCCTCTCCTCGTTTTCTGCTTCTATCTCTGCTGCCAAAAGCTCTTTCTACCAATCAAAATCGAATCCTCATTCTCTAACCCCAAAACTCTTTTCTCGATCTTCTCCAACCTCCTCGAACCCCTAACCCTCCTCCCCCTCCACCCTTCTTCCGGGAGACTTTGTCAACTACTTCACCAAGAAAATAGCTGACATACGTCCCTCCTCCTTCTCAAACCCACCTCCTACTTCTCGCCCCACCGATCGACTCACCTCTTTCGCCCTCACTTTCCTCTTCTTTCACCGCCTCTCTCCTAACCAAATTCTACCCTAGTAACCTCTGCCCGTCCGACCACCTGCCCTCTTGACCCCATTCCATCACATCTTCTACAATCTATCGCACCTGACCTTCTTCCGTTCCTCACCTGTCTCATCAACAACGCCTGTTATCTGGCTGTTTTCCCACTCTCTGAAGGAGGCAAGAGTCAACCTCTCCTGAAGAAACCCACCTCAACCCTTCTGAAGAAAAACAACTACAGACCGGTCTCTCTTCTTCCCTTTTTGTCCAAAACCCTTGAACGTGCTATCTTTAATCAACTCTCCTCTTATCTCCACTGTAACAACCTCCTTGACCCCCACCAGTCAGGTTTCAAGGCAGGCCACTCCACAGAGACTGCTCTCCTTGCTGTCTCAGAGCAACTCCACACTGCTAGAGCCGCCTCTCTCCTCTGTCCTCATCCTTCTGACCTCTCTGCTGCATTTGACACGGTCAACCACCAGATCCTTATTTCCTCCCTTCAGGAACTTGGTGTCACAGGCTCTGCTCTCTCCCTTCTCTCGTCCTACTCGATGGCCGCACCTACCGGGTAACCTGGCGAGGATCTGTGTCGGAACCTTGTCCTCTTACTACTGGAGTTCCTCAGGTTCCGTGCTGGGTCCCTCCTGTTTTCGCTTTACACCAACTCTCTTGGCGCTGTCATTCGCCGCATGGCTTCTCTTACCACAGCTATGCCGATGACACCTAACCATTCTCTCCTTCCTCACTGACACCCAGGTGGCGGCTCGGATCTCTGCCTGTCTAACTGACATCTCTCAGTGGATGTCCGCCCACCATCTGAAAATCAACCCTGACAAGACTGAACTACTTCTCTTTCCCCCGGAAAAGATTCGCTTACCCAGGACCTGACAGTCAACTTTGGGAACTCCGTACTAACGCCCACTTTGACCGCTTAAGAACCTCGGCGTCACACTCGACAGCCAACTCTCCCTGACTCCCCAACATCGCCGCGGCAACGCGATCCTGTAGATACACGCGCTACAACATCAGGAGAATATCGTCCCTTCTCACTCAGAAGGCAGCGCAGGTACCGATTCAGGCTCTTGTCATCTCCCGCCTGGACTACTGCAACTCTCTCCTGGCTGGTCTCCCCTGCCACCGCCATTCGACCTCTGCAGCTCATTCAGAATGCAGCAGCTCGACTGGTCTTCAACCTTCCGAAATTCTCACACTACTACACTCTCCTCTTCTCTTCTTCACTGGCTACCGGTGGCCGCCCGATCCAGTTCAAAACATTGGTGCTCACGTACCGTGCTGGTGAATGGTCGGGTCCAGCCTACATCCAGGACATGGTCAAACCCTACATCCCAACCCGCACTCTCCGCTCTGCATCTCTGCAAACTACTCGTCTCCCTCACTGAGAGCAAAACACCGACTAGATCTCGACTCTTCGCTGTCCTTGCGCCGAAATGGTGGAAGAGCCTTCACATCTTCAGACTCTACTCGACTAAAGACTAACAAATTGTAGCACTTAAATTGTACTTGTAACGTCACTCATCTATAGCAAATTGTAAAGGCTAATGAAGTGAATGTGTTTTGTTAACCTTATTCTGTAATAGCAATTACATTAGATTACATTTAGCTGACGCTTTTGACGCTCCAAAGCGACTTACATTACATTTTTAACCCATGGCTCTTACATTTTGCCTGGGGAGCAATAAGGGGTTGAGTGTGTTGCTCAGGGACACTTCAACATGGGGCATGGGGCAGCCGGGACTCGAACCACCAACCTTGTGGTTCCCAGCACACCCTCTGTACCCCCTGCGCCACGACGACCCCCCCCAGTAAGCAAAACAGTTATGTTTTCCTTACTTATTTTATTGGGGCCCTAAAACTAAATGTTACCTTTTGAAGAATGTTTGGAAAGATGAACCCACTTTTTTGCAGTAAAAACCGGTTTCCTTGTGCCTGGACAACAAGGGGAGGTTAAATATGAGGGAAGGTTCACAGAGCTTAGCAGCAGTCATGTCCATCATCCAGACACAGGAATGGCAAAAGGTTGCTTATGAACATAAATGTTTATTATTCATTTGTTATTCAATGTTTATATCGCAATCACTATCCGTAGGTGTCCTCTTCCAACGAAATCTCTTCATATCTTCCAGGAGATCAGTATTTCTACAGCCACTAACTGGAGGAGGACTGTTCCAGAGAATCTTTCTTTGTACCTTTTTTTCGGTTCAGTCATTTGGCAATCATTAGCCGTAGGGGCCAATGGCATAACCACGCATTCTCTTGGGGGGTTGTGTCCCTCCCAATATATAGAAAATACCAATCTGTCCCCCCCCAAAAAATACAGCAGAAAATATGTAAAATATATGTTCTCCTTCAATGGATCGGTCTGTTGTTATGTCTTATTTCTTTTCAACTTATTTCCGTTTGTTTGCCAATGGGGCATTTTTTTGAGATCGGGGTCAAAATTATATTTCTTGGGGGAAATTTTGCTCTTTGCCCCAGGGCAGTGGTCCCCAACTTTTTTTTACCTCACGGACCGTTTCCATGTCTGTGATTCCAGATTCCAGTGATGTCCATCATGCACAACAATACACACAGGAATGGGAAAAAGGTTGCTTATGAACATAAATGTTTATTATTCATTGAAGAACCAAGAAAATGTAAGATGATACAAAACAGTAAAGTCAGAAGTTAAATCCATCAGCATACAACAAACACATGCACGTTTCATTCCACGAAAAGACAGAACATGCAGTTCTTCCCTTTCTAGTTTTTGTTAATGTGAAGAAGAATTTGGCCGACATCTGAGGAGGTCGCACCTGCTATTCAAAGGCTCACACTATTTTCCACTACCAGTGGATCCAGGTATCTGTAGGGGACCTCGAGATCCACGTTTCTGGCTTTGATCTCAGCTGTTAGCACTTTAAGCTTGGCTTCAAAGCGCTTTATCAGCTTGCAGGGTTGTTTCTCCCCAAAGTGTTGCTCTGGGTACTGGCCAAGAGTGACCTGATGACAATGATACATTTTAAAAAAGTGTGAATTTTGAATCAGACCTTTGACAATTGAAAGTAGTTTTAGTTAGCAGAACATAATCAACCTATACTTTAATCAAATCAAAATGCATGTTCAAGTTGATTAAAGACTTGGGCACTTACAATGTCAGTGGACTGCTTGCTGAGCAGCCACAAGGTAGACATTCCCGTAACCGTCGTGTTGATATCAGGTAATGTCTGCAGCAGCGTGGCCTCGCTTGTTGTCCCCTTTGTGGTGGGCGGAGGTTGTTGTAGGGAGCTGGGAGTGTTGGGCATCCAGCCGCCGTAGTCAAACTGTGATCAATGAATGCAATAACTGATGAATACGCTTTGAAACGTTGTTGAAACGATAGTCATGGTCCCATGAAGATGACTTTCTCCTTGAGCCCGTACCTTCAAAAGGAATGACATTCCTATCGGCCTCATGTGTACTTTGGGTTTTTTATTAAGTAAAACAAACCTTATATGCTTGCATGTAAACACGGTTAAAGACGATTGTGAACATTATACCTTCTAACAGTCAGTATGTAGCGTTGCCACCTCACGCCCAATAGCAGTTGTTGTTCAAAGCATCACGGTGCCAAAGTGAAGCCACACAGTCCCGCTACCATGGCCGACAAATCGTGTTCATGTTCAACTCGCTAACAGTAAAAGCCTCATGAAATTCATTCCACAAAAATAGCACCAAGCAAATAGAAAAGTCCTTACCTGTCCACTGTTCACCGCCGAGTGCTGTCCTGAGCAAGTGAAGATCACCATGGTGACAAACTTCACCAATTCAGCCACGGTAGTAAAACTCTGGGGAATACCTGACAATAAGAGGGAATATATGTTAAAGTTGTATAGATGACACAATATAAGTTTGACTTTTATCTGCATTATGATCATATTATGGTTCTAAAATATGCATATTTTCCATCATCAACTTTGAGCTTGTTGTTCAGCTCACCTGTTTGGGTTTGGGAAAGGAATCCATGTTCAAAGATGTCTGAAATCCACTTCTGCAGCTCAGAGTCCTTCTGGACCTCAGCATCATTCTTGTAGTAGAAGCTCAGCACGTCGTTCACAAACCTTTCAGAAAATGTGGATACATTCCTTAAACCTCATTCTCATTTGAACTGTGAATTGTTATACAATGCAGTAATATTCTTATCCAAGACATTTTCAAGGTCATTGCTTAAGAGTGATCAGTTGTGCCTTTTCTTAAAAGAATTTGGTGCAATTAGCCGTTAGCGTGTCATCAGCACCAATGATTTGTTATTTAAAGGACATCTTCCATGATGAAAGGCAGGAATGTCCCCTCACTAATCCCACAGTGGACCTCAAAGTCATGTAGGCTGGTTCATTTTTGAAAATGTCATCTGTCACTCAAGAGGTGAGTCACTCATTTACTGTGTAGTCATATTTACAGGCAATATGAATCTAACTTGCAGCAGTGCCTCTGGTCTCTGCTGTGGAGCAAATATTCCAAGATAAACTTTTAGGAGAAAATTGCATTATCATGGACTGAGAAATAAACAGTTTGCAATGGGGAGCAGGTGGGGTAAACTATGCATCTTACAGCTTAACTAATTCTTTGACAACGGTCCCAAACCACCGGGCCGTGAAAAGCCCCCCATGAAAACTACAATGCACTTCTTCGTTGAGCTTTAGAGCTCTTGTTCTCCAATACCAGGATAGCTGTTCTACCTGTGGATGATACCCCAAAGCTTGAGTCCATCATCTCTGTAGTAGAAGTTGGGCACGTCCTCCAGCCCACGCTCAGTGATGTCGTCTGGAATGCAGAGGGAGCTGTAGGTCACTGAGGACCACAATCTCTTCAGGAGGGTCTTCATGTCGTCTCCCCCAGAAGCCGCAATCTAGGAGACATTCAAATATGCAAGGATTAAAGTTAGACGAAAAATGAAAGAGACATTGGAATTATAAGAATACTGTATATATATCTTAAGGTATTGGTACCTTTGGGAAAACTCCAGACTCAGATATTAGAAAGTTTCGAGCGAGGTAGTTGATCTGTATAGTGTAGCGAGTGTAAGGTACAAGGAGCTGAAAAAGAGGAAAACATGACTAACTTCAGGGCACACATCTTCATGCCTCCTAGCAGGGTGAATACTTTACATTATGATTCATGAACTAGAAGACACAAACAGGAAGGATTGTCCCTCTCAGTTACCTTGTACAGCGGGTGCACCATGGGCACGTTGCGCAGCAGGGACACGGCGAACACTTCAGCCAGCAAATGAGTGCGCAGCAGGTGAGTCCCGAGTTGATGCTCGTTGAAATCGGCACTTCTCACAAAGACTTTGGCCAACAACCAGTCAAACCCGTCAGTGGGAAGGAAGATGGGATTATCTTGTGCGGGACTTTGCTTCAGCTGCAGAGCAAAAAGGAGGTCTGGTTACGTCCATCTTTTCAATCACCACGTGTGGTCAATATTTCTGCTTTCAGATCTCTAAATTCATCATTACTTTAGATCCCAGGTCAGAGCACACGGTCAACTTGAGAAAAGAAGCCTTCAATGCTCTAAATTATCATACCTTTGTCAAGGAGAAAAGGGAGGAAATATGGCAATTTCAACGACAATATTTCAATAATCTTTTCTGACTCACATTATTCATATATAGTAAAGCACTGCATTTGTCTAATTTCACTAAAGGTATTTTGATCTTTTCTGCACAAATGATATCTGTAGTATTGTGGAATCTGTCCTGGAAGAGTCGTGGATTCAATCCCCTATTTTAGCGCTAATCTTACCTGAATAGCAATTGGCATCAGCTCATCGTGGCTTGTTTTTCGAAGCAGGACCAGGGGAGCCATCAAGTACTGCTTCTTCCCGTTGATGACGTTTGGTATGAGTCCATCCAAACTCTTGTAGTCACACAGGAATATGTTTCCTTTCTTTTTCAAATTTGAGTGAGGATGAGAAATAGGTTGACTCAGATAATATTAATCACACTAAGTACAACATGCTTTTTCCAGGTTGAACATATATGACCAAAGTCAAGACATTCACCTTCATTTCATCTGCCAAGCTCTGACCCCCGAGGGAGACCATGTCCTCTGTGACAGGAAAGTTCTCAGGCAGGGCTGAACAACGTCGGATCATCATGGGGTTGACCCCGTTTAGAAACTGGTAGCCAAAGAAATCATCTTCCTTCCAATTATCCCGGACATAATCTGGAAAAAAGCAGAGGTTACCATGTTGGAGTTTTAAATGTTCTGCTAGAAAATCTCTCTCTATCGCAGTTATCAGTTTGACTTCCACTGTGACACACTTTTGGAAACAAGGTGTTCCACACTATTTATTGTATGCAAAAACATACTGTTAAACGATTTCTTCTGATATATTTTTCCCATATATATATATATGAGAAGAAATCGTTTAACAGTATATATATATATATATATATATATATATATATATATATATATATATAGCCGACAGTACCTGATATGTCCGTGTTTTTGCAGCAGAACACCCGCTGGATAGAATGAAAATCAGGCCAGTTCTCCTGGCAATCAGATAATCCCTTCAGCTGCAACTCGATCAGCCTGAGAAATAAAATCAAGAAGTCAATTTCATCATTAACCCTTAAAAAATTTAATAGGGAGACTTCGTTCCACAGATTACTCACCCAGTCCCTCCTGTGTAGATAAACTCTGAAGTCTTAGTGAAGGAGAACCAGACCTCATAAGGGAGAGAAAAAGCGTCCTTTGCCTTCATGCAGTGGGGTATTCCCTCCAGATACTCATCCCAGCTGGTAAATGAAGAGCAGAGCAATGAGGAACTTTGCCCCGACACAAGTGAAGCCCTTTCATTTAGTATGTAAGCACAGTGTACTTAACTTGCCTTCAATATTGCAGTTTTGGAAAACACATTTGAATAAACCCTGGCAGGTGTACAATGTCATATGTTGATCAATGTTCCCCACAAAGAGTAAAGGTGAAAGTATCTTTTGGGTGCATGAAGCTGTGAAGGTCTGACTCACCGGTAGTCTTCCTCTCGCTGCTTCAGCTCCTGCATCCGACTGTATCTGCCTAGATCGTTGTCATCCTCGAAGACTCTCAGAGCTTGAAGAAATTAAAAAACGGCTTGAAATTGTTAATAAACACAGCGTGTTGGTTACTCCAGCCTCTTTGGAGACCAGCTTTTCCTTCTGTCACGTCTTCAGCGGTCAGTGAACAGCGTACATGAGGTCTAAGTCAGATTTACACAAACCTTTTGCCTCCCTGAAGCGGTGCACCTCACTGTCAGCGATCCAGTGATGGATGGGAAACATGTAGGTTTGACCCTCCGGGGAAGTCACTTCCACCTTGGCAGGGAACCAATTATCTTCATGCAAGAAGGGATGCTTATCAAGCTCTATCAGAACCAGCGATCCAATAGAGACGGGGCAGGACACGGTGAAACTAGAGTCCTGGAGTAAAGACAGGAATGGGATGGTTAGCATACAATACTGGATGGAGAAAGATAATACAATGCGTAAATACAATAATTATTTAGAAGCTCATTATGACAACTGTTATTTGCTTTGGTCACCAACGTTAAAGAGTAAAAGTGCAGCTTTTATCCTGTTGATCCTGTCGGTGGACGGAGGAGAACATCAACTTCTCTAAATTGATATTTGATTCAATAATAATGAAGTTGAGGAAGAGTGATATTCATTTAGAGAAGGTCATTTCAGACTTACTGCTCCTCCGATGAAAGAGAACGTTCGAAAGAGCTCGGTGCGGTCACTCTCCCCGTCGGTGCCCACCAGCTTGATGAAGACGTTGTTAAAAGTGGCGGCGTTGGCCATCGGTGGTGAATACGGTCCCTTTGTAATTCACCATTTTCACACTTGCAGGCAGTAGGAATCCTGGTGGGAAGAAACATAATAACCTTTCTGTTACCTGATCAACCTCAGTGCAAAGAACCTTCAACAGACTGATATCACAATGAGAATGGCTTATAAAATATAAAAATATAAAAAATATAAAAGTAGTAACATTAAGGGTTCTTGCTCACCACTCAGGCTCCTTGGATGAACTCTTGATGTATGTGTTGATGTATGTGTTGCTGTATGTGTTGATGTATGTGTTCAAGTAACACTGACCCTTCTCTTTTTTTATATGCACCGCTTTGTGGGAGTTTCCAGCCTGTGTGTATGGCATGTGGATATTACACAACTGTTATCTTGTGCCCCACATAGCATGTCAATTATGTTGCAATACTTTCCACTTCAGATCATTTTTGTTTAGACTATAATTAATTGGAGGAGTCTGGTTCCAAAGAATTAAATAGTGTGTCGACAGAGGGAGAACAGGTGTTGGTTACCTTCAATTCCTTTCTCACATCAGCATACGAATAAAAGCCCCAACAAAGACTTAACAGCTATCTTGGCCCACACCCAGTCCCACCCTTTTCGGCCCCGTATTGGGTAATACTCGCTGCCATCGTTGGTTTGATTGGCCGTGAACCTGAAATAAAGTCGTCTTCCAACAAATTCTCTTCATATCTTCCAGGAGATCAGTATTTCTACAGTCACTGGAGGAGGACTGTTCCAGAGAATCTTTCTTTGTACCTTTTTTTCGGTTCAGTCATTTTGCAATCATTAGCCGTAGGGGCCAATGGCATAACCACGCATTCTCTTGGGGGGTTGTGTCCCTCCCAATATATAGAAAATACCAATCTGTCCTCCCCCCAAAATAGCGCAGAAAATATGTAAAATATATGTTCTCCTTCAATGGATCGGTCTGTTGTTATGACTTTTTTCTTTTCAACTTATTTCCGTTTGTTTGCCAATGGCGTAACCACGCATTCTTGGGGAAGGTCGTGACCCCCCCCAATATTGAGAAAATACCAATCTGTCCCCAATTTCTTTTAAAATGACTCTGGTTTCCAGTCAGTGGGGGCAAACATTGCCCCCTAAATAATATGTAAATTTCCTACCCTGAGACTGGGTCATTACAGCAGCAATGTTTTTGACAAGTTAACTGAATTGAAATTATTGTGGGCCGAAATTATGGGGGCATTTTTTGAGATCGGGGTCAAAATTATATTTCTTGGGGGAAATTTTGCCCTTTGCCCCAGGGCAGTGGTCCCCATCCTTTTTTACCTCACGGACCGTTTCCATGTCAGACAATATTTCGCGGACCGGTCAAGAAGGTCCGGCGGAATAACGGGAGGGGTAGTAGTCGTTGCGGGCGGAACGACCAACGGGGGGGCGGGTGTAGTAGCCGCGCTCTCTGTGTTTGCTGGTGGGCGAAACTGCCGTGCACGGTAAGAGGACAATTGTAAACGAGAAGAAAAACGCCTGGTGACGCATGGGGAATATGTAAGAGGGACGAGCGGCTTTACACCTGTTTTCACTAACCTCAGTCAGCCATTTCGCAATCACTATCCGTAGGTGTCCTCTTCCAACGAAATCTCTTCATATCTTCCAGGAGATCAGTATTTCTACAGCCACTAACTGGAGGAGGACTGTTCCAGAGAATCTTTCTTTGTACCTTTTTTTCGGTTCAGTCATTTTGCAATCATTAGCCGTAGGGGCCAATGGCATAACCACGCATTCTCTTGGGGGGTTGTGTCCCTCCCAATATATAGAAAATACCAATCTGTCCTCCCCCCAAAATAGCGCAGAAAATATGTAAAATATATGTTCTCCTTCAATGGATCGGTCTGTTGTTATGACTTTTTTCTTTTCAACTTATTTCCGTTTGTTTGCCAATGGCGTAACCACGCATTCTTGGGAAGGTCGACCCCCCCCAATATTGAGAAAATACCAATCTGTCCCCAATTTCTTTTAAAATGACTCTGGTTTCCAGTCAGTGGGGGCAAACATTGCCCCCTAAATAATATGTAAATTTCCTACCCTGAGACTGGGTCATTACAGCAGCAATGTTTTTGACAAGTTAACTGAATTGAAATTATTGTGGGCCAAAATTATGGAGGCATTTTTTTGAGATCGGGGTCAAAATTATATTTCTTGGGGGAAATTTTGCCCTTTGCCCCAGGGCAGTGGTCCCCAACCTTTTTTACCTCACGGACCGTTTCCATGTCAGACAATATTTCGCGGACCGGTCAAGAAGGTCCGGCGGAATAACGGGAGGGGTAGTAGTCGTTGCGGGCGGAACGACCAACGGGGGGGCGGGTGTAGTAGCCGCGCTCTCTGTGTTTGCTGGTGGGCGAAACTGCCGTGCACGGTAAGAGGACAATTGTAAACGAGAAGAAAAACGCCTGGTGACGCATGGGGAATATGTAAGAGGGACGAGCGGCTTTACACCTGTTTTCACTAACCTCAGTCAGCCATTTCGCAATCACTATCCATAGGTGTCCTCTTCCAACGAAATCTCTTCATATCTTCCAGGAGATCAGTATTTCTACAGCCACTAACTGGAGGAGGACTGTTCCAGAGAATCTTTCTTTGTACCTTTTTTTCGGTTCAGTCATTTTGCAATCATTAGCCGTAGGGGCCAATGGCATAACCACGCATTCTCTTGGGGGGTTGTGTCCCTCCCAATATATAGAAAATACCAATCTGTCCTCCCCCCAAAATAGCGCAGAAAATATGTAAAATATATGTTCTCCTTCAATGGATCGGTCTGTTGTTATGTCTTATTTCTTTTCAACTTATTTCCGTTTGTTTGCCAATGGGGCATTTTTTTGAGATCGGGGTCAAAATTATATTTCTAGGGGGAAATTTTGCTCTTTGCCCCAGGGCAGTGGTCCCCAACTTTTTTTTACCTCACGGACCGTTTCCATGTCTGTGATTCCAGATTCCAGTGATGTCCATCATGCACAACAATACACACAGGAATGGGAAAAAGGTTGCTTATGAACATAAATGTTTATTATTCATTGAAGAACCAAGAAAATGTAAGATGATACAAAACAGTAAAGTCAGAAGTTAAATCGATCAGCATACAACAAACACATGCACGTTTCATTCCACGAAAAGACAGAACATGCAGTTCTTCCCTTTCTAGTTTTTGTTAATGTGAAGAAGAATTTGGCCGACATCTGAGGAGGTCACACCTGATATTCAAAGGCTCACACTATTTTCCACTACCAGTGGATCCAGGTATCTGTAGGGGACCTCGAGATCCACGTTTCTGGCTTTGATCTCAGCTGTTAGCACTTTAAGCTCTGCTTCAAAGCGCTTTATCAGCTCGCAGGGTTGTTTCTCTCCAAAGTGTTGCTCTGGGTACTGGCCAAGAGTGACCTGATGACAATGATACATTTTAAAAAGTGTGAATTTTGAATCAGACCTTTGACCTTTAACAACTTATACTTTAAACAACATGAAGATGCATTTTGATTTGATTAAAGACTTGGGCACTTACAATGTCAGTGGACTGCTTGCTGAGCAGCCACAAGGTAGACATTCCCGTAACCGTCGTGTTGATATCAGGTAATGTCTGCAGCAGCGTGGCCTCGCTTGTTGTCCCCTTTGTGGTGGGCGGAGGTTGTTGTAGGGAGCTGGGAGTGTTGGGCATCCAGCCGCCGTAGTCAAACTGTGATCAATGAATGCAATAACTGATGAATACGCTTTGAAACGTTGTTGAAACGATAGTCATGGTCCCATGAAGATGACTTTCTCCTTGAGCCCGTACCTTCAAAAGGAATGACATTCCTATTGGCCTCATGTGTACTTTGGGTTTTTTATTAATTAAAACAAACCTTTTGATGCTTGCATGTAAACACGGTTAAAGACGATTGTGAACATTATACCTTCTAACAGTCAGCATGTAGCGTTGCCACCTTACGCCCGATTGTCACGGTTTGGGTTCATATCCTGTTTTTTAATTTTGTAGTTTCTTGCCCCTTGTCTCCCTGGGTAACGTCACTTCCTGTGGGTGAGCACGGTCGTCCTCCAATCAGAGGGTTGTGGGTTTGATCCCAGGCCCGGGTAACCCGCATGTCGATGTGTCCTTGGGCAAGACACTTAACCCAACATTGCTCCTGTAGCTACGACTACAGTGTGTGAATGGTAGTTACTGATGGGCAGGTGTCACTGTGTATGGTTCTCCTGTCATCATTGTATCAATGGGTGTGAATCGGTGAATGATGTCATGTAATGTTAAAGCGCTTTGAGTGGTCAGAAGACTAGAAAAGCGCTATACAAGTATAGTCCATTTACCATTTACCATTCCTGCCTTGTCCTGTCGTCCCCTGTGATTGTCTGCCGTGTCATGATTGTTTCCACCTGTGTCCAATCACCTGCACCTTCCCAGTGTATTTAAACCATGTGCGTCACTTGTTGCGTCATTGTTGAATGTCCTGAAGCCCACGTCAAAGTGTTCCTGGTTCTCGTCTGTCTTTGCCCCCCTTGGAATTTAGATTTTTTGGAATTTTGACTATAAAAGTATTTGTTTTTTAAACTCTGCGTTTGAGTCCTGCTTTCCCCCGCATCCTGCCAGAATGACGCCACCAACGAAGGACTCAGCAGACCTTTTGCCGGATTACGGACCCGAGTACCTGGACATAAGTCCCTTTTGGCAGCGAAGGACGAACTTTGTGTTTGGGCCAAGGAGCTATCAAAAGGCCTGCCTTGAGCTCCGGGACCTCCTCAACCCCAGGAGGAGGAGCTCTGGCAAGAGGACACGGCTACTCCCCGTTCCCGCTGGGCCACAGCGACTCACTCCCCCGACTCCTCCAGTTCCGGTTCCCCAGACTTCTCCAGTCCCGGTCCCACGACTCGCTCCCCGACTCAGGCTCCCTCCCTTCCATCCTGTGGTCCTCTCCCAACCACCCTTTGCTGATCTGAGGGCCGTCTGGGATCCGGCCCTTGAGGGAGGGGTTCTGGCAGGGGTTGGGCCGGCGACTCCGGTGGCTTCCCGTCCGGCAGCCGGCACCCCCAAGCCAGACTTCTGGCCGCCCGCCGGGCTGACCCCGGAGGGCCGACTGGCCCGGATGGTCTCTGGTTTCCCTCGCTCCCGGCCCTTGTCTGCTCTCCCGGTTTAGGGCCATCTGGGATTTGGCCCTTGAGGGAGGGGTTCTGTCACGGTTTGGGTTCATGTCCTGTTTTATTTTGTAGTTTCTTGCCTCTTGTCTCCCTGGGTAACTTCACTTACTGCCTTGTCCTGTCGTCCCCTGTGATTGTCTGCCGTGTCATGATTGTTTCCACCTGTGTCCAATCACCTGCACCTTCCCAGTGTATTTAAGCCATGTGTGTCACTTGTCATTGTTGAATGTCCGGAAGGCCACGTCGAAGTGTTGCTGGTTGCTGGAGATTTTTTGGAATTTTTTACTATTAGAGTCGCTTTGTTTTTGAAACTCTGCGTTTGAGTCCTGCCTTCCCCACCTCCTGACAACGATAGCAGTTGTTGTTCAAAGCATCACGGTGCCAAAGTGAAGCCACACAGTCCCGCTACCATGGCTGACAAATCTTGTTCATGTTCAACTCGCTAACAGTAAAAGCCTCATGAAATTCATTCCACAAAAATAGCACCAAGCAAATAGAAAAGTCCTTACCTGTCCACTGTTCACCGCCGAGTGCTGTCCTGAGCAAGTGAAGATCACCATGGTGACAAACTTCACCAATTCAGCCACGGTGGTAAAACTCTGGGGAATACCTGACAATAAGAGGGAATATATGTTAAAGTTGTATAGATGACACAATATAAGTTTGACTTTTATCTGCATTATGATCATATTATGGTTCTAAAATATGCATATTTTCCATCATCAACATTGAGCTTGTTGTTCATCTCACCTGTTTGGGTTTGGGAAAGGAATCCATGTTCAAAGATGTCTGAAATCCACTTCTGCAGCTCAGAGTCCTTCTGGACCTCAGCATCATTCTTGTAGTAGAAGCTCAGCACGTCGTTCACAAACCTTTCAGAAAATGTGGATACATTCCTTAAACCTCATTCTCATTTGAATTGTGAATTGTTATACAATGCAGTAATATTCTTATCCAAGACATTTTCAAGGTCATTGCTTAAGAGTGATCAGTTGTGCCTTTTCTTAAAAGAATTTGGTGCAATTAGCCGTTAGCGTGTCATCAGCACCAATGATTTGTTATTTAAAGGACATCTTCCATGATGAAAGGCAGGAATGTCCCCTCACTAATCCCACAGTGGACCTCAAAGTCATGTAGGCCGGTTCATTTAGAAAGTGTCATCTGTCACTCAAGAGGTGAGTCACTCATTTACTGTGTAGTCATATTTACAGGCAATATGAATCTAACTTGCAGCAGTGCCTCTGGTCTCTGCTGTGGAGCAAATATTCCAAGATAAACTTTTAGGAGAAAATTGCATTATCATGGACTGTTAGAAATTAGGGAAATAAACAGTTTGCAATGGGGAGCAGGTGGGGTAAAATATGCATGTTACAGCTTAACTGATCCTTTGACAACGGTCCCAAACCACCGGGCCGTGAAAAGCTGCGAAAACTACAATGCACTTCTTCGTTGAGCTTTAGAGCTCTTGTTCTCCAATACCAGGATAGCTGTTCTACCTGTGGATGATACCCCAAAGCTTGAGTCCATCATCTCTGTAGTAGAAGTTGGGCACGTCCTCCAGCCCACGCTCAGCGATGTCGTCTGGAATGCAGAGGGAGCTGTAGGTCACTGAGGACCACAATCTCTTCAGGAGGGTCTTCATATCGTCTCCCCCAGAAGCCGCAATCTAGGAGACATTCAAATAGGTAAGGATTAAAGTTAGACGAAAAATGAAAGAGACATTGGAATTATAAGAATACTGTATATATATCTTAAGGTATTGGTACCTTTGGGAAAACTCCAGACTCAGATATTAGAAGGTTTCGAGCGAGGTAGTTGATCTGTATAGTGTAGCGAGTGTAAGGTACAAGGAGCTGAAAAAGAGGAAAACTCTTTCAAGGCACACATCTTCATGCCTCTTAGCAGGGTGAATACTTTACATTATGATTCATGAACTAGAAGACACAAACAGGAAGGATTGTCCCTCTCAGTTACCTTGTACAGCGGATGCACCATGGGCACGTTGCGCAGCAGGGACACGGCGAACACTTCAGCCAGCAAATGAGTGCGCAGCAGGTGAGTCCCGAGTTGATGCGCGTTGAAATCGGCACTTCTCACAAAGACTTTGGCCAACAACCAGTCAAACCCGTCAGTGGGAAGGAAGATGGGATTATCTTCCGCGGGACTTTGCTTCAGCTGCAGAGCAAAAAGGAGGTCTGGTTACGTCCATCTTTTCATCTATTACCAGGGTCGATATTTCTGCTTTCAGATCTCTAAATTCTCTAAAACCTCCCTAAAAAAAAGGAAGCCCTACTTCAATGCTCTAAATTATCATACCTTTGTCAAGGAGAAAAGGGAGGAAATATGGCAATTTCAACGACAATATTTGAAAAATCTTTTCTCTGATTCACACTATTCATATACACTGTCTGGTCACCTGGATTAAACTAAGCAAATAGGTACGAGCCTCCTGTTGGATAATTACTGCATGGGCAGCAACAGTATGAGGTCAGCTGACGACCTGAATTCCATCAATGGATTTGTTCTTCCGTGATAGCACGGGCATATTCCAAGATGACCATGCCAGGATTCATCGAGCTCAAATTGTGAAAGAGTGGTTGAGCCAGCATGAGACATCATTTTCACACGTGGATTGGCCACCAGAGTCCAGACCTCAACCCCATTGGGAATCTTTGGGATGTGCTGGAGAAGGCTTTACGCAGCGGTCAGACTCTACCATCATCAATACAAGATCTGGGTGAGAAATAAATTCAACACTGGATGGAAATACATCTTGTGACATTGCAGAAGCAAAGAAATATAGTGTGTGACCTCTTTTTTTTGGAGGCAACGTTTCTTTTGGCCAGGCAGTGTATATAGTTAAGCACCCTATTCGTGTAATTTCTCTAAAGGTATTTCGATCTTTTCTGCACAAATGACATCTGTAGTATTGGACATCTGAAAATCAGCTATTTGAGCGCTAATCTTACCTGAATAGCAATTGGCAACAGTTTATCATGGCTTGTTTTTCGAAGCAGGACCAGGGGAGCCATCAAGTACTGCTTCTTCCCGTTGATGACGTTTGGTTTCACTCCATCCAAAAGCTTGTAGTCACACAGGAATAGGTTTCCTTTCTTTTTCAAATTCCAGTGAGGATGAGAAAAAAAGTTGACTCAGATAATATTAAATCATACTAAATTAACGCAAGTGCAACATACTTTTACAGATATGATCAAAGTCAAGACATTCACCTTCATTTCATCTGCCAAGCTCCGACCCCCGAGGGAGACCATGTCCTCTGTGACAGGAAAGTTCTCAGGCAGGGCTGAACAACGTCGGATCATCATGGGGTTGACCCCGTTTAGAAACTGGTAGCCAAAGAAATCATCTTCCTTCCAATTATCCCGGACATAATCTGGAAAAAAGCAGAGGTTACCATGTTGGAGTTTTAAACGTTCTGCTAGAAAATCTCTCTATCGCAGTTATCAGCTTGACTACTGTGAAGCAGACTTTTGGAAACAAGGTGTTGCACAGATTCAGTCACAAAGTATTCAAATTCAAAAGTATTTATTGTATGTTCTTCTGTGACATTTTTCCCATATTTATAAAGCCAAGTAACAAGAACATGAGCAACATGCTTTCGGTGGCATCATGAACATGTCAATGAACACTATCAAGTATGTCAAGGGTCTTCAACCAAAATGTGAAAAGGTCCAGTTTGAGAACATTTCTAAAAGCAAAGGTCTGGAAGATCATAATGTGACTACTTAGTGCGATCAAATAGAGCAAAGTTGTATCAATATTTGCATGTAATCAATACACAACTAACAAATCAAATTATTTCAGTAGAATTCTAAAACTCATTACAATATTTATTGTGAAGTGAAGAACTGAACATATATGTGTGGCTGCAAATATAAATAATGTTCTCTCAAGTAACTAAATAAAGTAGCGCTGCATTTAAAAATAATAATTAATAAAACGTGAAAACCTTTTATTTGTAATTTACTACCTCAGTCTGTCCACAGTGTTGAGACGATATTATCCTGCCTGGAATGCAAAGACTCGATTGGTCGAGTAGTGTCACGTGGGATGGTTTAACTCGAATGCAATTGGTCGAAGCTTTAAGCCACTACCGTAAATACGACCAAAGCTGCGCAGTCGAAAACTGCGCTGTCACATTTAAATCACAACCGTATTTTTTTTTTTTGCTTTTGGTCCGGGTCCGGATGGAACGGCTTCTGGGTCCGGATCCGGACCGCGGTCCGCCTGTTAGTGACCTCTGAAGTATGTCATTGAACCCGACAGTACCTGATATGTCAGTGTGTTTCAACCAGAACACCCGCTTGATAGAATCAATATCAGGCCAGTTCTTCCGGGAATCAGATAATCCCTTCAGCTGCAACTCGAGCAGGCTGAGAAATAAAATCAAGAAGTCAATTTCATCATTAACCCTTACATAATTTAATAGGGAGACTTCGTTCCACAGATTACTCACCCAGTCCCTCCTGTGTAGATAAACTCTGAAGCCTTAGTGAAGGAGAACCGGACCTCATAAGGGAGAGAAAAAGGGTCCTTTGCCTTCATGCAGTGGGTTATTCCCTCCAGATACTCATCCCAGCTGGTAAATGAAGAGCAGAGCAATGAGGAACAATGTCATATGTTGGTTGATGTTCCCCACAAAGAGTAAAGGTGAAAGTATCTTTTGGGTGCATGAAGCTGTGAAGGTCTGACTCACCGGTAGTCTTCCTCTCGCTGCTTCAGCTCCTGCATCCGACTGTATCTGCCTAGATCGTTGTCATCCTCGAAGACTCTCAGAGCTTGAAGAAATTAAAAAACGGCTTGAAATTGTTAATAAACACAGCGTGTTGGTTACTCCAGCCTCTTTGGAGACCAGCTTTTCCTTCTGTCACGTCTTCAGCGGTTAGTGAAGAGCGTACATGAGGTCTAAGTCAGATTTGCACAAACCTTTTGCCTCCCTGAAGCGGTGCACCTTACTGTCAGCGATCCAGCGATGGATGGGAAACATGTAGGTTTGACCCTCGGGGGACTTCACTTCCACCTTGGCAGGGAACCAATCATCTTCAGGCAAGATCCTGGGATGCTGCTTATCAAGCTCTATCAGGACCAGCGATCCAATAGAGACGGGGCAGGACACGGTGAATCTAGGGTTCTGGGGGTAAAGACAGGAATGGGATGGTTAGCATACAATACCGAATGGAGAAAGATGAGAATTTATTCAATGCGTCGTTGAGAGGATAGCATGATATGCAAAATTGATAATGTTGTTATATGACTTTTTAAGGACGAAGAACGGTCTAGGGTTTAGGATAAGAAAAGGGGACACAGAAATCCAAAGTGCCTATGTTTTAATCTTATAAGTATGACCAAATACCTTTTGATAAGATGCTCTGTAGATTTACCAATAGGCTTAACCTCGGTATTATAAGAGGTATAAAGTCATCCATTGACACACCTATATACAGTATGTGCAGGTGTTCTTGGTTTTTCTTATTGTGCATGTCATCTAAAACTGCATAACGCTACATGTTGGTGTTGAGATACGTTTGTGTTATGAAGTGACAGCGGTTCTGCGAGGAGACGTGAGGTCCAAGTGCAGGTGGACACTTGACAGGATGATTTATCAGAGGCCATGAAGGTTTTTTTTCCACTTCTCCATGCTTTTTGGGGGCTTTCCTGAATCTCCAGACTTTCTGGTATCATAAAAGGGACAGTTCGACCGGAGAAGAGAGTTATTTGGGAAGTCTTTTCATGCTTCTTGCTTGATGGGGATAGAGAAACTGTAGCTTAAGTTCTTCGGACTCCGGATCTCCGTTTTTTCTTAAGTTCTCAACACTTTTATTTCCGTTTTTTGTTCAACATTTTATCATCCTTTTTCTCAGTGGGCAGGCCGCGATAGCTGCCGTCTTGTCCACCTGAGGGCGCACCTGCCCGCCCCCCAAGTGGTACCCCAAATACCGTACCTCCACCCGTCCAATTGCACACTTCCCTGGGTTGGCGGTGAGCCCAGACCGTCCCAGTGCCTCCAGCACCGCGCCCACCTGCCGCACATGCTCCGCCCAGGTGGTGCTGCTGTGGATAATAACGTCGTCCAGGTAGGCGGCAGCATATGCAGCGTGCGGACGCAGCACCCGATCCATGAGGCGCTGAAACGTGGCCGGGGCCCCAAAATCCCGTGGAGGCCTGGGGACCTCCCGCACTGCAAACAACAGAGGGTCAAGCCAGTGGTCCCAATTACGTTCATCTTCGCTAATAAATTTAGGGATCATGGACTTCAGAGTCTTATTCATACGCTCCACCAGCCCATCCGTCTGCGGGTGATACACGCTAGTACGAATGGACTTAATGCCCAGTAACCCGTAAAGTTCTGGGTGCCCTGGTCAGATCTCTTTAGGGATTCCAACTCGGGAGATGACCTGAAACAGAGCCTGCACTGTTGATAGGTAGGCTTACTCCTTTGGCCTACCTGCGCGGCGGAACAATGATAGCAGAGAATGAACGGACGTCCAGGCGTTTATCTCTTTAGCCATTTGACTCGTGGCATTGTTTAATGCAAGCACAACATGCTCAACTGCCCGCTCACGGGAGAGACGGGTACACACAGAGACAGGGAGGAACACTGCCCTTATATGGAAGTGGTGCTCTCGATATCACGACTCAGGAAACAGTTACAGTTACATGCATCCATACACTCTTAACACTCCCACTTATGAATGACATGTATACTGTGCAACACTTACATGACCAAATAAACAAAAACAGAACAAAAACATGGCATAGTCAAATGTCAACATTTTATACACCAAACATGATTCCCCCAAATTTCTTTAACTTAAGTTTGGAGGCGGGCTTTGTCATAACGTCTGCGACCATGTTGTCGGTGGGACAGTAAACAAGGGACATCTTGTCTTCCCTTATGGTAGACCTGATGAAATGATATTTTATGTCCACATGCTTAAACCGTTGTCTGCACACAGGGTTCCTAACAAGCGCAATTGTCCCCTGGTTATCCTCGTAGACAACCGTTTTCTCATACACATAGGAATCCATCCCTCCCAGTAGTTGCTCCAAGTGAATACACTCCTGTATTGTCAGAGCTAGAGCCATGTACTCGGCTTCGCATGTGGATAGTGCTACTGTGGGTTGCTTCTTGGTTTTCCAAGATACTAAGGAACTACCTTTACTCATACTCACACAATACCCGGTGGTACTGCATCTGTCACTAACATCCGCAGCCCAGTCTGCGTCGCTATATGCTCGTATGCCTAGGCTTCCTTGGCTTTTTGTGAAACAGAGCTGTTTGTCTGCAGTACCTCTGAGGTACCGCAAAACATGTTTCACCGTGACCCAATGTTCATCTGTAGGGTCAGCAAAATGTTGTGATAACTTGTTCACTACGAAACATATGTCTGGACGTGTACAGGTTGTCAGGTAAAAGAGGCTGCCGACAGCCTCCGTGTACTTCTTCACATCAGAGATTTTAGGCGCACCTTCAGAGTATTCTAGCTTTGGTTCACATGGGGTTTCTCTAACCCTACACTCCTGCATGTCGAAATGTTCCAGTATTTTTTCAACAAACCTCCTTTGTGACACTTTTACCCAGCCGTCAGACTGGCTGAACCACCACTATTACCTTCCCTGTCTCTGTAGACTCTTTTGTGTAAACACAGTGGTCTGTCGGGTTCTGAATAAAGTTGTCATCTACTAGGCAGGTGTGGAGCCTCTCATTCCAGTTTCGCCCCGACTGCTTCAGGCCGTAGATTGACTTCTCTAGTTTACACACCAGCTCATCTCCCTCCTTTTTGTAACCTTCAGGTTGTTCCATGTAGATGTCTCGATCAATGGGGGCATGTAGGTAAGCGTTTTTCACATCCATTTGATGAAGAATCAAATCGTCTTGGGCTGCCTTCTGCATCACTACACGAATACTTGTCAGATTTGCTGTTGGCGAGAATGTCTCGCCATAATCTATCCCTGCTCTCTGGCTGTATCCTTTCGTTACAAAACTAGCTTTGTACTGGTTGTTTCCGTCAATGTCTCCCTTGATCGAATATACCCATTTTCCTCCCACTGTCTTCCTGCCCTCTGGTAGCTTAGTCAGGGTAAAGGTTTGGTTGTCCTCTAGGGACCTCATCTCCTCGTCCATTGCTTTCTTCCAATTTCCTGACTCAGTTGATGTCATGGCCTCTTTAAAGGTCAGAGGCACACCACAAACTGCTCTGTAGCAATAATCTACACTAGTGAGCGTACTGTCGTCATCAGCATCTTCCAGAGAATAATCTCTTAGATACCCCGGGGCTTTACGCTCTCTGGTAGGGTATCTCCCACTGTCGTGTGGTGTCTCCCTAGGATGCTTCTCGCGGTCGTCCTCTGATGCGGATTGTGGACCGTCAGTCAATACATCGGTGTTCGGTACGCTAGGCTGTGAAGTCTCTACTCCCCTTATCGCAACCCCCTTTGGGATCCAGTCCTAGCTCCTGAGTCTGAGTCTCATTTTCACAGGTTGTCTTGGTGACAAACTTTACCAGCCTGTGCTTCTCTACTTTTCCTTTACCCGGGTAGTAAACTAGGTAGGCGGGACTGCCCTTGTCGTGCCCTACAAAGAATCCTCTGTCACACCTAGAATCTAGTTTGCCTCTGTCTTGCTGGTAGGCATAACACTCTGACCCAAATTTATGCATATCGGCTAAATTGCACTTTTTTACCTGTCAGTGCGGTGTACGGGGTAGTGCCTGTGTGCTTGTTAAAACACCGGTTCCTGGTATAGGCTGCTTCCTGGATGGCATAGTGCCAAAGGCTCTTAGGTAAGCCACTGTCAATGAGCTTACATCTGGCCATCTCGAAAAGAGTTCGCCCTTCCCTTTCAGCTGTCCCGTTCTGGTGCGGGGAGTAAGGACAGGAAGTCTCGTGCCTGATTTTGTTCTTTCTCAGTAGTGTCTGAAACTCTCGGTTAGTAAATTCAGTCCCGTTATCTGATCTGATGCACTTCACAGTGCCGTGAGGCGCTACATCTGTCAGGTACTTCTCTGTAGCCTGAACTGCATCGCTTTTTGCTTTCAGAAAATAGACCAGCACTGCCCCCGTACACACATCTGTAAAAGACTGCATGTATTTAAAACCATCTATGGACTCATTGTTAATTGGGCCGGTTAGGTCTGTGTTCACCAGCTCAAGCGGTGTCTTTGCTCTTATCGTTGATGATGTGGGACGACGCGCCCGTGTCCACGATCATTCCCCTTCTCTGGGTCTGCAGCATTTTCCCTGAGAGACTGGCATCTTCTGTTTGTGCCCTGAAGGTGCGGTCTTCTCCTCCCGCGGCGCCCCGGTCGCCATCTGGTTCATAACCGGGCCTACGGCCACCGCGGCCATCTTGTACACACGCACACCGGGCGCCCCGCTCACGCTCCTTCTTTGTGCACGCTTTGTCGGCGTGCCCCCTGCTTCTGCAAAAACTGCACCAAACTTTCTCTGTGCAGTCATCCCTTCTGTGGCCCTTTTCTCTGCACCGCCAACACACCATCTCCACTGGTCCAGTCTTTTTCCTCGGCGCCGCTTGCGCCCTCAGCACTCTTTCTCCTGACTCTTCTAGGACTGGGTCTGCGTCTTCTGAAGCCTCAAAATTTCTTAACTTTGCCTTGAACTCTCCCAGTGTCATGTCAGCTGAACCAGGCGTCACCATCAGTGTGAACGGCTTGTACTTCTCCGGTAATCCCCTCATGATCATCGCCATCATCAGTCCCTCGCTCGGTGCTTCGCCTGCGCTCCTGAGTGCTGTAATGATCTGCTCAGCTCTGATGATGTATTTGGTTACGGTCTCGTTGTCAGCTTTCTTCAGCGCTGTCATTGTTATGTACAGGGAAACAATCCGGGGCCTACCTTTTCCGATGTAGTGTTCTTTTAACACTTTGAGACTCTCTCGGCCCTTGTCCTTGTGTCTCTGAATATCAGCCCCAAGCAGTAGGCGTCCGCATTCAGCTTATCATCTTTAGCCCTGTCTTCCTCCGACAGTGGTTCCGCAGGCTCCGTCAGGATCGTCTGCTTCAGCCCCACCCCGTGCATGCAGCACAGCATCCTCTCTTCCCAGAGCTCATACTCTTCTGCCCTCCCGTCAAAAGTGGGCCACTGGCTCTTGCTTCGGTTTGCCATGGCTGTTTGTAGTTCGGTTTAGCTCCCGTTTATTTAGCCTAGCTTTATCTTCCCGGTTCTCCCGATGCTAAACTAGCTCTTTTGGATACTTCTGTATGCTAGCGCGGTCATGCTAGCTATCGATGCACAAGTCCGTCAAACTTTGGAATCATTCCCGGTTCCTGGGCCCATAACCTGTTGATAGGTAGGCTTACTCCTTTGGCCTACCTGCGCGGCGGAACAATGATAGCAGAGAATGAACGGACGTCCAGGCATTTATCTCTTTAGCCATTTGACTCGTGGCATTGTTTAATGCAAGCACAACATGCTCAACTGCCCGCTCGCGGGAGAGACGGGTACACACAGAGACAGGGAGGGAACACTGCCCTTATATGGAAGTGGTGCTCTCGATATCACGACTCAGGAAACAGTTACAGTTACATGCATCCATACACTCTTAACATGCGCCGCTGCGCAACACTCTTTGCGGAGATATTGCACAACGGCACTGCCTCCGGATATCGTGTTGCATAATCGATGAGGACTAACACAAAGCGATATCCGCGTGCGCTCCGGTGAAACGGCCCGATGAGGTCCATACCGATCCGATCGAACGGAACCTCCACCAACGGCAGAGGACGCAACGGCGCCCTCGGAATGGCCGGAGCGCTCACTTACTGACACTCCGGACAGGACGCGCACCGGCGGCGCACGTCCCTCCGGATGCCTGGCCAATAAAATCGGGTCATTATCCGGTCTAGCGTTTTTTCGTATCCCATGTGACCAGCCATCGGGTTATATTTTCGGTACCAGCAACTGAGTGTTTTTCAGTCCCGTCAGAGTGTCACGACTCACTCTATACAGTCTGTCCCTAAATCAATGAAAAGTGCGGAAATGACTGCGCTGCGTCAGGGCGCACCAGAAGACCCGGACCTGGGGAAGGGTGCCGGAACGCCGGCAACTCGGATCACCTGTCCCACCTCCATCAGCGGGCACTCTCTCTGGAGGTGACCGAGCCGCCCGCACTCCTGCCCCGGCGCTTGAGAACCTCTCTGTGAGTTGGGAAGGGTGCCTGGGTCCCCCGGGGCCGGTGGGTCGCGGGCCGGGGTACAAGGCACCTGCCGCGGAAACGGCCTGGGTCGCTCCTCCGTCTGCGATGGCCTCCCCCGTGGTGCAGCCTCTGGCCGGGCCGTCGCCGGCGGGCTCTCCCGGTCCCCCTGCCCGCTGCGATGCGCTGGTCCTCCGCCAGGGTGACGGGCGCCTCCAGGGTTGCCGGACGATGGTACCGGATCCACTCTGCCGTCCGGGCCCGGAGACCCTCCCCGAACTGTTCCAGCACCACCTGCGCCATCACCCCTCGGACTCCTCCAACGCCGTCCGGCTGCAGCCACCTCATTGCGGCGTCTTTTACCCGCTGGGCGCACGCGAACGGCCGGTCCTGTGGTCCCAACCTGGCCTTGCGGAATCGCTGGCGGTGGTCCTCTGGCGACAGTCCCATGCTGTCCACTACCGCCCTTTTAATGCTGACGTAGTCGCGCCGCGCCGCCGGTGGCAGCCCCATGGCCGCGATGCGCCTCCCCGACCAGGAGAGGCAAAGGCCGGATCGGCCACTCCCCCGCTCCCCCCGTGTCTTGTTCGTCTCTGAAGCGAACTAAAAAGATGGTAGCCGACCCCTCTCACCCCGGACAAAACCTGTTTGTGCCCCTTCCATCTGGCAGGAGGCTGAGGTCCATCAGGACTAAGACCTCCCGCCACACCAACAGTTTCTTCCCGTCGGCAGTCGGGCTCATCCACCAGGAGATGGCCTCCACCTCCGGAGGCTACGTGGTGACCGGAGGGCGGCGAGAACGGCACTGGTTCCGGCACCGGAACTGGTTCCAGGGGAAAAACTCATTCTGTCGCGGGGAAGGTAGGACCCAGACGCAGAGTTTTTGAAAACAAAAAGACTTCAAAAGGCCAAGGGGGGCAAAAACGTAGACGGGAAACAGGAACACTCAGACTTGAACATTCGGTACATTCAACAATGACGTGACAAGAGACACACATGGCTTAAATACACTGGGAAGGTGCAGGTGACACAGGTGGAAACAATCATGACACGGCAGACAATCACAGGGGATGATGGGCTCGTGTCCCCCCCAATATAGAGATAATACCAATCTGGTCCCCCTCCAATATACAGCACAAAGTATTTAAAAATATGTTCTCCTCCTGAACCCTGTCAATGGATCGGTCTCTTGGCTCGCACACTGCTGCCGGGCATCTTTCTCTCCAACGTGCCTCACTGAGTGCAAGAGCCCGAAGTGTGTATATTGTTTGATGGGACTTTGCTGTATTGAGGACATTATATTGGATATATATGTTGGCATGACGCCCCCTTTATTTTCCTGCTTATATCGACGTCATGTTTGCAGCAGGTGCAACCTAGATGAGCTGATGAGGCACTAGTGCACAGTTTTTCTACCGTGTGACGGAATGTGCTTTTTGTGTATTTGGTTAACGCTTTTTGCTGTGGAAATAAACACCAAACGAAAAGATCTCTGGTCATTCGGGTCAAGAAAACGGACTCAGTGTGTCTCCAGATTTAAAGAACTGAGTCAGTAAAATGATCCGAACTTGCCATCACTAGTCCCGTGGAGCGGAGACATCCGCCAGGGCTGAGGTGACGGTGAAACGCGACCGGGATCCTGAATTTCATAAACCTCTCATGGTTTCCACTGGGAGATCTGGCGAGAAGTGTTTTTCTTCCTTACGAGAAGTTAAAGGGGAAAACCCTGCCCGTCCGAGTAAAACAAAATAAGGGGATTTAAATAAGAAAAGCGTGAGCTCTGGAACGGAGGATAACATCAACTTCTCTAAATCGATATTTGATTCAATAATCGTGAAGTTGAGGAAGAGTGATATTCATTTAGAGAAGGACATTTCAGACTTACTGCTCCTCTGATGAAAGATAACGCTCCTTTATATCTATTGAGCTCGGTGCGTCCACTCTCCCCATCGGTGCCCACCAGCTTGATGAAGACGTTGTTTAAAGTGGCGGCGTTTGGCACGTCGGTGGTGAATACGGTCACTTTGTAATTCACCATTTTCACACTTGCAGGCAGAGGAACCCTGGGGGAGAGAAACAGAATAACCTTTCTGTTACCAGATCAACCTCAGTGCAAAGAACCTTCAACAGACTTGTGTATGTATTACACATTGTGATATCAATCTGTGTATATATATATATAAAGTAACATGAAAGGTTCTTGCTCACCACTCAGGCTCCTTGGATGAACTCTTGATGAATGTGTTGAAGTAACACCGACCCTTCTCTTTTTATAACACACCTCTTTGTGGGAGTTTACAGCCTGTGTGTATGGCATGTGGATATTACACAACTTTTGCCCCTCATAGCATGTCAATTATTTTGCAATCACTATCTGTAGGTGTCAGCTTGCGAAGAATTCTCCTCATATCTTCCAGCTGATCAGTGTGTTTACACTAACTAATCATTAACTATAAGAGAGATAACGCACGATGGTGACCTTCAATTCCTTTCTCACATCAGCATATGAATTAAAGCCCCAACGAAGACAAACGCTATCCTCGTTTCCTTACTCCTATCTATGAGAATGGTGGCTGGACTTTTTCATCGTGTGTGTTGTAGTCTTTCTTCCTCCAGGCGGGTGAGCTATAAAAAGAACATGTTCTGCAGCCGGCGCCTCCGAGCCCGGCTTCTGTCCGCCCACTGGGTTGACCGCCGGAGGTTCCCCGTCCGTCGTCTCGCGTCCCGGCAGACGGCCCGGAGGTTCCCCATCCGGGCCGTCTGCTGGGGTTCCCCTGGCTCGTCCCCTCTCCCTCCTACCCCGTTATCTGTTTTCTGCCCGTCCCGCCCGCCCTTGTGTGTCTTAGGTCCGTCTGGGATCCGTCCTTTAATGGGGGGTACTGTCACTGTGTCCCTGGGTTACGTCACTTCCTGCCTTGTCCTGTCCTCTCCTGTGATTGTCTGCCGTGTCTCTGAAAGTTTCCACCTGTGTCCATCACCTGCACCGTCCCAGTGTATTTAAGCCGTGTGTCTTTTGGGTCCCGGTTGCGTCATTGAATGTTTGAATGTTCTACGTGAATGTCTTCCCTGTTCCGGTTCCCCGTCTGCGCTTTGCCCCTCAGTTCGGTTTTAGACTCTCGCTATGCGAGCGATATAGCTCCTCTTAAAAGAAGATGACGGACGTTCGGTTTATTTTGATACAAAATACCCCTCAAATAAAATACTAGTGCCAGAAGACCGATACATGTGTTTTGCATTTAAGACATTTGAGTGGATTTTCCATTTTCTCACAATTTGGTAAAGCCAACTGACTTTGCCCTCATCGTGAGTCTAACCAGGACGTTAAACAACTCTTCATATCTTCCAGGAGATTTTTACAGCCACTAACTGGAGGAGTAAAGATTTCTTTGTACCTTTAGTCATTTTCAATCATTATCTGTAGGCGTCGCCTGCCACTTCCCCCTTCACCCTCCTGGGAGTACAAAGCATGACAGAAAGCGCAATCTGGCTCTTTCAGCTCACGTGTTACGGCTGTGTACCTTGTTCTCTCTCAGGTAGCTCGTGTCCTGCCTGGAACTACCAGCTCAAATGTGTTAATCATTGTGCCATTTTTCTACTGTTCGACAGTAAGTTTTGAGATACGGACGTTTTGATCTATTGTCAGATCTTTTGTTTACCAATTCCATATCTTATCGTTTGTGACTCCCTGGCTCCCCTCGACGTCAGTTGAGGAACGTAACATCCCGCAACAAGCAGTGTGCTCTTTCACCTCAGTGCGGCCATGTTTGTACAAACCTCCCCATGCTTTTACATGGCGAAACAAAGACGCCTGAAGTGGGCGCAAAAGCGTCAGTACATGAGGCCCTGACTCTTGTTCCAAAGACCTTCTGACCCCTTTGAGCGTTGTTCACTTCTTCACTGGTTCAGACCAGTAACGTTTGTTCACCATTTGTTCATTTTGTATTACAAATGGTTTAAGCTTGGTAAGCTATAAGCTATACCATCTGATTGTTCAAAAGTTAGAGCCCTCTAATGCTACTTAGTTTGTGACTTAAGCATACCGGAGCTACATTGTATCCAATTATTTTCTTAGTTTTAAATGAAATTGTACCATTTATTTTATGTTCCATCAGTCCTGCTGACAACAATATTGTAGATGGTTTGTATTTTCTTTTACGGATCATGTGTTCACCCCCCTCTTCCATCCATCCATCAATCCAAGTCTGTGACCAGCACTCATGGATCTCATTTTATACTGACTAGAGTCAGTTAGTATCGAAGCTCTCTCATAGCATACAAAAAACGGTGGATAAAAGACTAAATATACAATTATGGAATCACTAAGAACAAAAACATCAACGCATTACTATAATTTTTGTGTTTCTTTGGTGTTTTGTGCAATTTGAAATCGTAACTGTCAAAACTATTTGAAGCACAATCCAAGCCATTCAAAGACAGAATACAAATAAATCCCACCACCCCTCTGCCCGCCCCTCTGCCCCGCCCCTCTGCTCCGCCCCTCTGCTCCGCCCCTCTGCTCCGCCCCTCTTCCCCGCCCCTCTGCCCCGCCCCGGTGATTTATCACAGCCACAGGTAGTCGCTCCATCTGCACCGTCAGGCACAGTGATGTAAGACGGATGCACGGAGCCCGCAATCATCGCTTTGACGAGTAAATGGGAATCACTTCATTGAGCAGCAACATCTTCCCATTTGTTTTTTTGGGGGCTTTACAGATGCTGCTTTTCAAATCTGATCAAACGACACTCATAAATACACAGGTATGATTACTGCTTACGTGGCTTCGAGCATCAAACTTGTGTGGATGGTCTGGATCCTTTACAACAGCCTAAAGGTCTCGTTGACTGTCCGGGTCCTAAACATGGACGATGCTTGTTTTTAGCACTGAGGACGTCTGCTGGACCACATCGGTGACACAGAGGTGTAACCTGAGCGGTGTTCGTCTGCAAATACCGACGTCAGAGAGAGAGAGAGAGTAGAGCAACAAAGACAGACGCGGGGCGACCAGGGTTTATTACTTTTAATCAATTCAGCCAGCTACAAAATATGCACCACTTCACAGACTGACAGGACACAGAGAGGGAGTCTTAATATTACATGCGCTGAGGACACCAATCTCACGGTTGAACCTATTGTGTCATCAGGTTTAGGTAGTAATCACCGTAGTCTAACGAGTCAATAGTTTGGCGTTTTGCTGTGCATAGCTCTAAAGTACAGAAGCAACAAAAAAACCCTTTTAAATGTACTTTTTTGTTTCATAGTATTAGTTATTCAATCGTATCATTTCTTACCAATAACAAACCACACAGGGAGATACAGGTACAGTCTTCTTAAAAAAGTAAGGTCTCTCAGAAATATGCGTCTTTGCTTACATTGCAAATGATCTTTTGTGTTTTTTTCAGAGCATTCAAATGTTACAGTAAACAACCAGTCCCCATCGTTCAGCACACAATCAACATCTTCATCATTGAGCTGCATAATCATTTAGAAAACAGGTCATTGGGTGTTTTTGCAATACAACCCCGGGTCCTCCTGGGTTTTTGTATCCCTTTTTGCATTATTTTACAACGAGATGGTCACAGTCGGTAATATATCACGACAAAAAGAGTGGCGCTATTGCAAACTTGCAGGAGTAAAGAACCATCAACTGTCCTAATACTGAGCATGCGTTGTGTGTTTGCTACTGCCACGTTATCCTTTTTTATATATATTTTTCAGACAGGTTTTATTTATAAGACTAAAAGCGACCATTTGTCATGCAGATAACGCACAATACACATCACTTGGAATGCAATGTCTAATACAGCTACAGAGAGTCTAAACGGTAGCTCAGATTGATCGCGATGGAAGAGAATGTACCGACGTCTGCCTTTTGACTGTAAGTGCTTTGTGCGATCCCATTGGTTCCCTAGTAAACCGTCTCTTTGCCTCTTTGTCCCCAGCCTCCTGCCTTTAGTCGCCACAACACCGAAATAAGAACCCTGACAGTCGCCTACATGGAATGACACAGTTCAACTAAGATCATACTGAGATACTGGAAAGAAAGAAAGGATCACAACAAACAGCCTGTATAGCATTCCTATTAAATACGTATCATCCAGAGCAGTGTACTGTATACATCACATATGTATATATATATGATATATAAAGAGAATACAAATTTCACAGGTGAGCTAAAGAGCCATCAGGTTAGCGCTATGTACAACCTTTGGATAGAATGATACATGGAGAATAAGAAACCATCTTTTAGCGAGGACAATCATCTTGAAAAAGCTTGACGGACGACGTAAAGAACAACATTTATAATGTGGGTGGGGGGGCGATATGTGCATGTGCAAACCTAGAAGGTCAATACCATGATGAAAGCATGTCAGCGCCTGTAGATGTGCGGCGTGGGACGCCGGCACGCTCCGGTCCACTGCGGGGCGTCTAACCACTGCCCAGCATCTTTGTGGCGCGCTGGTTGGCCTCGTCGATCCTGGTCTTGTTGGAATCAGCCTGAGGGAAGAGGGGACAAGGAAGGAAGGGAACACCCATCAGTCTGCATGTATTGGTTTGTTACTGTAAGTTGACGGGAACATGTATGCAGCATTCACGTTAAATCGAACAACACGATAAAGTCAACCGTGACAACATGTCGCCATGGTGATATAAAGTCTGCAAAATCTAATTCTAATTATTCTTTTCTTATTGGGTTCCAAATGTTGTTGCGGTAGAAAAGTCGCACATCTACAGGCGCTGACGCGCGGTATTGACCTTCTAGGTTTGTAAAAATGTGCTTCTCCTCTTTTTCATTGGAAGTGAAACAAACAGAAGAACTGCAGAGGAATTCCTCACGTGTCAAACAGAAGGAGGACAAGAACAACATGTTGCTTGCTGCTAGGCTAAGCTAGCTGCTAGGCTACTTCCATCTCAACATCTGCCCTGCAGAGGACCACCGCCGTGTCCCTAAAAGACACTGGTTTAGAAAACGTACTGGCTAAATGTGGGGACATTGTTGGCACTTCAAAGAGGTCAAATGATGGAGAGTTGAAAGCAAAGCTAAGTTCACAAGGACGACAGGTCGCTAACATGTTCCACCTCCAAGATGATCACATGTGTGGACTTTGTGTTTAAACAATTAAACAACGGTGTCTCAAATACAGGCTTTTTAAATTGATTACTTGTTAATTTATGAAATTGATGAAAGAAAAACTTTTTTAATTGCCATTAATGAATTTCAAAACGTGAGACAAATGATCTAATTTCTTATTAATCTATTGACAGCCCTAGTTATGTTATTATATGTAGTTACCTTCATCTTTAAAACTGGCTTAAATAAAGCTGCATACTATGCATATGTTCCTAAAAATATATGTAGCTTGATAATGAATAGATGATAAAATGCTGTGAAATCCATTTATTGGTACCTTGTCCATGATCCTGTCGATCTGGCGGTTCTGGGTGTCGATCTCGTTGCCCATGTCCAGGGCCATGTGGCGCAGGTTACCGATGATGCCGCCCACCTGCTCCAGGTTCTCGTCCATCTCATTTTCCCGGGCGTCCTCTGTTACCCTAAACACACGCAGGGACACAGTGATGTTGACCAGGTCAAACACACCACCCATTGCCATGTGGGCGGGGTTCAGTGAGGCGCTGAATAAAACATTTAACAGTGAACTATGTCAAGCGACCTGAAACTTGAAAAAACAAAACATCTTGATTATTCGTTAGACTGCCGTTTTGCAATTTTGACCATTTTCAACTTGTGAACGGAAGTGACAGATACGGCTGTGATAGACGCAGCAACCGGTCAGTGTGTAGCTGCGCCCTGCAGCATCCCCTGCTTCATGGTCTGTTGGACTCAATTCAGTTAATTTTGTTTTGTATAGCCCAAAATCAAATTTGCCTCAGAGGGCTTTACAGTCTGTACACATCCGATATCCTCTGTCCCGAAACCCTCACCAAAAAAAAAAACTCCCCAAAAAATGGGGAAAAAGGGAAAAACCTGTGACTCGACAAGGACCATAATTGACTAAATCTTGTTGACTTGAAACTAGAAATTGAGACCATAAACTCATGTTTAAAAAGTTTACTGAAGGAATGAATCAAGAGAAAAGTAGAGTTGTTTTTCTTATAGACTTCTATAGAAACAGAGGAGTCGCCCCCTGGTGGTCAGTGGGGAGAATGCAGATTTGAGAAGGTTTCCGTCTGTTTGCTTCCGTCTTTCTTCGTGTGGGTCCTTTTCATGTTCTCTTAAGAGAACGTCTGCCCCACGGCCACATGGACGCTGGCATTCTTTCTGTCCACATCTGCGTCCCCTTACTTACTAACCCTCCATCTCAAGAATGAAAACATGGGGCAGCTCTTACCTGCGGATGAAGCCTCCGCTGATGGCCATCTGTTCGCGCTCGTCTACCACGCGGGCTGGCTGGCTGGCCACCACCCCGTCCTGGTTTTTCCCCCAGGCCTTGCTGGCTCCGCTCTTCATCCTGGCCGCCGACAGCGAATGTGGAGCACGAGGAGGGACAGTTACTCAACAGTTTTGAGCGAGCGACACAGAATTTAGCTCAACCAGGCCCCTGCTAGACACATCCACAAAGAGAGCCTTGCATTTGGCACATAGCATATAAATGTGTGGGGGGTGATCGGCTGGTCATCTGGCTTCATGCATCTGGCAAGGAATATATGGTGGGGACTAAACTAAAGTCAAGCAAAGCATAGCGGGCACGGACTGATTGGTAGGAATTTGTAGGATCATTCTGTTACACAGTAATAATGTTATCTTGTACATATATGATATGCTGGTCACAATCAGGCACAAGTCACAGCTGTCTGTTTCGTATAATGTGAGCATGCATTTTGACAGTGTCACACAGTGTATTCCCTTCATTCTCTTTAAATCATCCTACTGGTATTTCTTTCTGTGTGCTGATAACGACAGTTAAATGTCCCAGTGCGACAGAAAACAGAGAAGAGGCAAACTTTTAGCGACATACAACAAAGAGTATACAGGACTGTCACACAGTTAGAAAAGACGACGAGTATCGTGGGGAACAAACTGCCAAACGTGGAGAGGAAATCAAAAAAACTAGAGGGAGTCAACAGAGATTAACACCAGATTAACATAATTAATATTCCTAAACGCACACGACCCTCGCCCTAGTTTTCTTTTTAGTCTTAAGAGCTCACTGCTGCCCTTCCGGGTCGAATTAGACGCAGCTGGCAGCAACTCAGTGAAGAGTGGGATCTACCGACAACAATAAAGGGGCAGCTGTCCAGACAACATCTTATGCAATTATAGCTTGGCTACTTTATTTTGGCACAAAAGGAGTCAGGATAGAGGGGAAGGTAACAGATCGAAGTTTCTTTTCTTACATTTATTCTAGTTATGGTTTTGTGCTGTTTGCACTTCCAGAATGTTAAGGATGACTGGACAGCGTAAACGCTCACAGCAATATTCCCTCCCCATCAATACATATTTTCTACCATCCAGTCAACAATTTTCCCTAATTCTTTCACTTGAACGAGAAGCTCCTTTCCTTTCCTTTCCTCTCGCATCACTTTCCCTTCATTTGATATCTAGTTCAGACTTCGCAGTCTGCTTCCCTGCAGTCAAATAATGGCTGTGATGCGCTTCTTTAATCTGCTTTGCTGTGATTGAACTGAAATAATCTGATTAGACCACATGGGCATCGGGTCTCCCGTGAGCTCATTCTCTGTAATTCGTTCCACGAGCTCCTCTCCTCCAATCGAAACCCACCAACAGTGGCATGCGGAAAGCCCGGAATCCAAAAGGCATTAAGTACCAGAAAACCACGAGTCAGCGGATTTGACGGCTGTCCATCAGGCATTAGAAACACTACGTTCCTTAGTGGGAAAAGAAATCCAACAAAAGTATGTCTATTTTTGCCTTTCTTTGCTCAGTTTGACCCAACCTCCCCGCAGGTATCGGGCCACATTCTGATATGTCTGACCCACATGTGAGCTCAGCAAACAGAAAGACTGCCTAAAGGCTCGGTGCACTCTGCAGGAGACACTGCAGTGAAGGTACAGCGTGAGCACCACAAAGTGCATGTGCCCATTTACACAGCGAACATGACTCCCACTGTGTCCTAACGCAGTTTGCAGCTCCCAGGGAGCTTCACAGATCCTGTTCCGGTTCTCCTCCAATCACAGTAATGTGTCCTTTTCTTCTTCTGGTGATTAGTTCACTGCTTTCCATCCATTATTTGACACGGTTCTATGTAGCATGACTCTCGTCTCTTGCTTTTTTTCCCAACCATCTCTGTTTTTCTAGTGAAAGAAGACAAAGTATCCTTCAGAAAATTGGCATATGTAATTATGTAAGTATTGCTTGACACAAACAATTTGGTCGTGAACAAATACAAGATTACCTTCAGGAAACGTATCTGAATAAGTGTTTAAATGTTTTCTTCCGAGATTTGAATTCAGACCCATCAATTTTGTCTCTCTGCTGCTGAGGAAAGCGGCCCAGGGTTAGGGTTAGGGTTAGGGTTCCCTAACACCCCCTTCAATGTTGTCATCAGCATCATCGTGTGTGGTGCTGCGGGCAGGAGTTGCATCATCATGCATGGGCATTCAAAGGGGTCATGCTCGCCACTCATTCCATGTCATTGGCACTTCAAACCAGTGGTTGTCAGAGGGGGGGGGCGTGCTCAGAGGGAAACTAAAAGGTCTTGTTGCCACAAAGAGGTGAGGCTATACTGGATGTTAGAGCGGCCGGGTGGTGGTCATGCAGATGAGGAGAAGAGTCAAACAATCCCAGACCAGGCTGACCGAAGGCATTTTGGGGCGGAGGTCACCGGAGCTCCAGCTGGAGTCGACACATCACGTGATCTTAGAGACGGCCGCAGCGAGACCCTTGTAGAAGTCTGTATTTATACTAAAACCAAACCACTCCTCTTCAGGAAGGAAGCAGTGGCTACATACGCATGTAAATAACTCCCATTCTGAAGGTGTTTGGAGAAGTGGAAGCACAGGGGACAGGGCACTCTGAGAAGGGTCAAAGGGTTTGAAGAGAGCCATTGAGTGGAGAGAAGCTTGTGGAGGACTGGACGTTTGGCTTTATGGGATTTGGGTCTCATTCTGCTCAACTGTGAGCCGGCAGCAAAGAAGGGGGGAAGGAGGTTCTACACGTTCTTCTTATTACAGGCCAAGAAAATGTAGAAAATGCCTCAGACTGATCGACTTTGGGATGCTTGCCAATCGTGGAGATATGAATTCTGGGATGTCTGGAGGGCAGTCTAGGGTATCTATGTCATAAGAACACAAGACATGTGCCCATGGTTATCAGTATGAGTCTGCAGATTGTTTGGATTAGCATTAAACTGAAATTGAAATTCCTTCCCATTTGTGTGCAGGGGGCGTAAGTCTTTGGGTGCCGCCTGACGGTGTCTCTACTGGCATCTGATTGGTGCCATAATTGGAGAATCAGCTGTGATTTGAGCGTTCCCACATTACTCTGTGTTTTGAGTCATAATACCTGGGTAACGTATGGAGAGCTTCTGACTGCCCGTTGGTTGTGGCAGACTAGTCATTTGACACATCGGGATCCTTGACAGGGACACACCGCTAAATGTGTGTACAAGCTCAAAAATACCGTCCGATGGGTATCAGAGGCCAGACTAGAAACTATCTGTACTACCAACAAGCTTGCTTGCTAGTTTTCATTTTACGATAAAAACTTGCCAGCTTAATGGGTCCTGACAGATGTAGAAATGTGGAAATGTGTAAAGTGACGGACGTCCACAATCATTATTCATTATCAAGTGTCAACAGCCATTGTCCAAAAATATGTCCAAAATAGCACCGTTAAGAAATGAAAGAAAAGATTTTCCTTCCACTGTTAGTGAAGAAATCCAATTTGAGTTTGACTTAAAGTGTGCGGTGTGCTGTCTGTGTGCGTATCCTGGCCTGCATCTGGATTTGTGTGGAGATGGAGCAGAGCGGACTATTGTCTGATGGCCGTCGTGATGTCACTTGTACCCCGATCACATTCAGACTGTTATTGATATTGACTCTCCTTTCTGAATGACAGGCAGGCAGGCAGGCAGGCAGCACCTACTTGTTACATGGACAGGAGCAAAGGCCACAGAATTTCCCTAGATCGTTCAAATTCTTTTCTGCATCCTTCATGTCCTTATTGATTTGGTCCATTCCCTCCTCGATGCGCTCCAGTTGCTCTGATTAAACACAAGTCATTTATCCCCCACAGAACGAAGCACGAGAAGAGAGGGAAGGAGGAAGGAAGGAAGAGGTGAGGAAGAGAGGACAAAAGGAGAGAAGACAACAACTTCAGACACTCACTGTGACGAATGAAAGTAAAAGTTAAAAAAAAGGAAAAACTGGACGCCACCACATATGTAAGAACCTTTGGGGCACATTGTCAGTACCTACTTGTTACACGGACATATGAAAAGCCCACAGCATTTCCCTAAATCTTTTAAATTTTTCTCGGCTTCCTTCATGTCTTGATTGATATGGTTCATGCCATCTTCAACACGATCGAGTTGCTCTGGTCAGGACAAAGGGATGACAGTAGTGGAATGAATTTCACCGACTGATTGACAGAAATATGAGTTAGGATGAGCAGTAATTGTCATACCCTAATGTGTGTGTGTGCATGTGTTTGGGCGACCGTGGGTCAGTGGGGAGCAGGTCGTTCTCCAATCAGAGGGTTGGCGGTTTGATCCCAGGCCCGGCTGACCCGCATGTCCATGTGTCCTTGGACACTATAGACTACAAAGTACAGTCCATTTATGGTCTGCGATTAAGTCTTTTTTTGCAGTGTGCACCTATTTGGGGGGATTGAATTAAGTTTATGGGCACTTCAGGAACTTGTTGGCCAGAAAAATGAAGTAACGTCAGTAAATAGTTTAACATGGATGGTAGGAATAGTCCAACATTTTGGGAAAGCACGCTGAGGCAGATAAGTAGGTGTTAATTGAATTCTCACCGATCTATTCATCTATCAATCATCTGGTCTAAGAGCAAATACACCCCAATTAAAACATGTCAAATTAATCCAGGAATTGTTCCTCAAGACACTTTACGTGTTGAAAGAGTAAGAGATTGCTCTGTTCAAACCTGTGTGTACAGAGCCAATATTTAATACTTTTATCAGACCAAAGCAAAGAAATGTCACTGAACAGCTGGATGTGAGCATTGAGCGACACTAAGAGCGACTTTTTTCCCAATCCTGAAGACTTTACAATCAGGACGGTGAGATGAAGGGTTATCCATCATCTAATGTAATCCAACATCTATTTATATAAATGTTAATATGTAAAAGTTCTATCTATTATTATATATTAATAGTATACACTGCAATTATCCAAATGGTATTGAAACATAAATGATTTTAATTGAGGGCCCACTATCATTTCTAAAACTCGTTTTATTCACCTAAAGTTACGTTTTGCTGCCACACAGTGGCTGCGTTGATCTGCCTGCTTTTTGTTGAAGGTGTAACTTTTTATGTTGGAGGCCTTTCTTCAGGCTGATGTTCTGGATTGTGACTTTTCCAAAGTGGAAACTCTCCTCAATCCTGTTTGTGATCAAAGGAAATATGGTGCAAGCAGAGTGAAAACGGGTGAAGCACACTTAAATATGATTCAAAAAGTGATTCACTGACTTTCACTGTTAGATTTGTAAAACCCCTGGTTGCCGTGTATTTATGTAAATGTAATAACAGTGAGGGTCCATGTTGAGCCGGGGGTCACAGCGAAGTGGTCTGACGCCATTGACCATCCAACATCACAAAGCTCGTTCTGCTCTCTGAGCCGAACGGGAGGAGAGCCGAGTCGTCGTGGACTTTAGGGGCTTATTAACAAACGGAAGGAAACCAGGGATTGTACAAAGCAGCGAATGTGTTGATCGAGCAGCGATTGGATGTTTTGTCGACCAGCTAAATCGATCGTTTGCTTTTACTCCTCTAGACTGTCACAAAGGGGGCGGGGCCTGTTGAGCTGTTCTCACACCTGTTTGGGCCTTTGGGAGTGTTAATAGTTTAAAAGGGTTAAATGTACAAATTCAAAAAGTGATCTTTGAGCGGATTTATTGAACCGCAGGAGCTCGATGAAACAAAGATCTGCACACTCAGCATTTTTAACCACATTTCACCATCCCTTCGATGGTCATTGTCAACTCACAAAAAAAGGTCACACATATTTATTTGTGCACGACAGTAGATTATTATCATTTACTATGTATTTTTTCCTTTTCCAAATAGTAGTTTAGTCGTATAGATGTAAAGGTTCCCTTCTCATAGAGTCTGTGTACTACAACAGCCAATAAACACTCTTGTTGTATTTCATAGCGGCTCTGATTTGTTTGAGTACATTTAATCTCCTCCATGCAGATTCCCCTCACCGGAGTGAGGAAAGGCTTCGTGTCCACATGTTAGTTGCTTTAATGGGCGAGATCTCTGTCTTAATAGCGAGAGAAGGAAGCAAGTGAATGCAGCCGACGCCCCGTTGGGATTGTACGTCTGGTGAGATGGACAACAGGTCAAAAGGGGAGTTTTTAATCCAGTGTGCAGATCCTTCCTTTGTCTTTGTAGAGGCAAAGTCTGCTGCCACTTATTCCCACTAATAGACAGAATATGTCAATTCCCTGCTGGCACTGAGTTCAATAGGTGAGACGCCCCATCACTTCTGTAATTTGATCATTTTAAGGTCCAAACCGTTTTCTTCCCAGAGGTTCAGGAGAGGATTTAAACACAAACAGATCTATGAACAGCCCAGCAGTCAATGTTGTGCATATTAGGGTTGAATGTGCACTTTTAAGATAAGATTTCCTTCAGCTGCTTTTGTTCACTGGTGGAAATGATAGAACGGTGCTGACAAATCAAGAGCAGGAAGGCGTATCAAAACTAAAGAATAATGTTAGCCAAGGAAACACAGGTTAAAGGAAGCTGAAAGAAACGTTCCAAAAGCTAAACAAATAAACCATGCATTATATCAGAAGACTTAATCAAATCAGGAAACATGAATTAGTTTAGAAATTAGTTTAAATGAAAGCAAGCCGGTGCATATGAAACAGTCAATCAATTCACACGTGTTTTGAAGCAGGTCCCGTGTGAAACTGCTGATATGTGCATGTAACCAGAATCCAGGACTGATAAAGATTCATTAGTTGAATGTGGAGAGCTCAGCTGTGGTGTCTGTGTGCCTCTCCTCTCGTGCACACTTACCTCCCTGCTCGTCCAGCATGACCAAAGTCCTGATGCCGGCATCTTTGCTCTACTCCCACAGACAGCCGGGGACCAAGGGAGGACAAACACAGCCGGGGACCAAGGGAGGACAAACACAGCCGGGGACCAAGGGAGGACAAACACAGTCAGACACAAGTCTCACACAAATGACTCGTTACCCACATTTTCACTTTTCACCAAAAAACTCACAGCGCTTTGTCACCATTGTACATTCTGTGTTATTAGATGTAAAACGTAGGGACGAGTTTCGGTCAGGAATCAGGAATCAGGAAACATTTATTGCCAAAATATGTCAAACATAGAAGGAATTTGTCTTGGCGGTTGGTGCGTGACAGTAGACAGTGTACCAATAGACAACAAGACAGCAGTGCACAAGTAATAAAATAAAGTAAAATGAAATGCTAATGCAATGGGTTAGTAGAATAAGGCTATGGGTTAGTATAAAACAAGGGAATAAAGTTAGAGTTAAACATTTAAAATATTAAAAAAGAAAAAAAAATATTAAACATAAAGTGCACTAGCGAACAAGTGACAAAGTGACGAGTGACGACAAAGTAAGAAATGACAGTTAAAGTGACGTGTGCAGTGTGAAGGGGAGTGACCGGTGGAGTGTTATAGTCAGGCAGTGGGGGACCGGCTCTGTTGATGAGCCCGACTGCTGTTGGTGTGGCGGGAGGTCTTAGTCCTGATGGACCTCAGCCTCCTGCCAGATGGAAGGGGCACAGACAGGTTTTGTCCGGGGTGAGAGGGGTCGGCTACCATCTTTTTAGCTGCTTCAGAGACCTGGAAGCGAACAAGTCCTGCAGGGGACGGCAGATTGCAGCCGATCAGCCTCTCTGCAGAGCGGAGGAGGACGCGCTGCAGCCTGCCCTTGTCCTTGGCTGTGGCTGCAGCGTACCAGACGGTGATGGACGAGCAGAGGATGGACTCCATGATGGCCGTGTAGAAGTGGACCATCATCGTCTTTGGCAGGTTGAATTTCTTCAGCTGCCTCAGGAAGAACAACCTCTGCTGAGCCCTTGGTGATGGAGCTGATGTTCAGCTCCCACTTGAGGTCCTGGGTGATGATGGAGCCCAGGAAACGGAAGGAATCCACAATAGTGACGGGGGAGTCACACAGGGTGATGGAGGGAGGTTGGGGCTCTGTTCCTCCTGAAATCCACAACCATCTCCACTGTCTTTAGAGCGTTGAGCTCCAGGTTGTTCTGGCTGCACCACGACACCAGATGGTCAGACTCCACCTGTAGGTGGACTCATCCCCACCAGAGATCAGTCCAATGAGGGTGGTGTCATCCGCAAACTTCAGGAGCTTGACGGACTGGTGGCTGGAGGTGCAGCTGTTGGTGTACAGGGAGAAGAGCAGAGGGGAAAGAACGCAGCCTTGGGGGGAACCGGTGCTGATGGTCCGAGAGGCTGAGACATGTTTGCCCAGCTTCACGTGCTGCTTCCTGTCAGACAGGAAGTCTATGAACCACTTGCAGGTGGAGTCGGGCACGCGTCGAGTTTGTGGCAAATTTAAATAGTGTCAAATAGCCAAATGCAGCAAATGCGAAAGGTGACCATTTTCAACTTTGGCGACGAAAAGGCGCGACGCTGCTGCGCGACAGCTTGTCAGCGTTGAGATGCGGCGCCCGTCGTCACTGGCGTCCTGCAGTTTTACAACATCGCATCACTGCACTGAATAAAGTGCACTATAGTCTAGTGGGGTCGCGTTTGGTGTGAGGGACACTATCTATATCTAATTTCCTCTCCCGGTCCCCATTTTAAAATATTTGATCTGTCATTCGCCGTCCAGCGTTCGCATCTTGCTCTGAATCCCTCGGCCGAGCAGAGAAACTGTGGCTGTTGGTCTCTGGTGGCTGCAGGTTTCCATGCATGAGGTGGAGGATATCCACACTCTGCTCCATAAAAATGCTGACATGTGCCACCTGCTAGGACCCGATAAGCATAAATAGGATTATGGTGAGTCAGTGTGCACACACACACCGGCAGGTATCCTCCCCCAGCTGCCGCCTCAGCAGTTTGGGATGGATGTGGAGCGGCGAGAGGGGGAGCAATGAGGAAACTGCTGCATAAAGGGTTCTGACACATTCCCGTTTTCTTTGCTGTGTGGCAACATGAACAATTTGTAGTCAAAAACCACCTCAGGGAGGATTTTGTATTCAGAAAATACTTTTCCTTCATACTAACAATCACATGATTTTTTTCTATGTATCTTTGCAATCCATCGTCTCCTCAGTCACTCTTCTGACTGTGGGACGAGGAGCGGGATCGACGGCGGCCTGCAGCACGGCGTTGGGGGCGTGGCTGCGTGGTGGGGAGACGCGTCGAAGGGTGATCGATGTGACCTTGAGGGCTTGTCAGACGCCACAGCTGTCCACTCTGTCTCCCCTCGTACGTCCTCCTTCCCTCCATCTCTGTCTGCTGGTCGGAGTGTCGCTCTTTCTCCTTGGCTTTCAATTTCAGTCAATCACGGCGTTCTATATATATATATATATATATTCACCAACATCTCTGTAACATCTGCTTCATTCAGCCTCACGGCGTCTTCCTCCTTTCTGTCGTTTGTCCGTATAAATGATTCTGCTTTATCACAGTTTTTGGGAGAACAGCTGTTCTGGGAGCCGGCGGTCCTTTTTGGGGTCAATGAATCAATGTATTTACTTGAAAAAGTAATACTGTCACATACCGGATACCGTCAGAATCTTTGTAAATACCCCGATATGGATTTCTGGCCACACCGCACAGCTCTAATTAGTTGACTTTAGCAGGTTAAAAAGTACAGATGTTCCTTTATCTCATCTGGTCCCTTCAATGACACCCAGGGTGCTAATTGTGCTTTTTCTCATGGACACCCGATTCTACCCAAACATGTGTAATTCCTCATGCACGTCATATAGTTCAGATAAGAATGCTTAAATGTTCTTGGATAAGCTCAAATGTATTCAGGTACGTAGCTGCAAAGAGGTTCTAGGGAGAGTTTACATTTGGGGATATGAGCCAAATCGATAGATTGATAATAGATAAAAAGGTCTATGTGATCAAATGTCGTATCAATGTAATTCACTTGCATACAAGCAGTAGTCTTCTAACCAAACTTTTGGCATGTTCATTTACACCGTGTGCCTGCGCTGCTGGTTGGAGTCTCTGCTTTGTTTCCAAATTACTAAAATCAGCATTTCAATGGCAGTAACGGAAAGACCGGATCAAATGAAATGTCCCTCAAACTATGGACCCGAATAATGCTTTGCTCAAAGCGTGCGATGGACATGTGATCGGTGAAGCTAAAGTTGTATTAATTGTCTTACCTCTTCCACCAGCTGCAGCATACGGCGAGTGCTCTCCAGCGACTGTGAAGGAATGAAAGACACGATTCACTGTTTGACATCGGGAGGGAGAATCTGGGGGAGACGGATCCCTCTTGTCTAAAGCATGTTGATTGTGTTTATGTTGATTGATAAGCGACCTCGTATCCCAACAAATGAGTCAATTCGAGCAATTAGCGGGACACAGAGGGGATCGGTCTCAGACGTTTATCGACTTCTGAGAGGTTCACTCGCATGCTGTCAATCAACTGGACACTGACAATGTGCTGACAGACAGCTATGTGCGTAGGAACGTGCCACCTTGATGCTCGTTGCTCTCACCTCGTCGGCCAGCTGGTCGGCGCGTTGCTGCATGTCTGACAGCTCATTGCGCATGTCTGCGTCTTCTGCCATGGCTGCTGGATGAGGGGGGTGGAGGAGGTCTCCAACGGGGAAGAGAAGGTGCTAGTGGGAGTCAGGGGAGGGCTGGAGACAAACACAAGAGAAGGAAGATGACGCACAAACAGGTCTTTGGTTTAGTCGGCTGACTATTGAGAAAATAGGGATTGGTAATGAATCAGATCCATGACGTCATACGTTCATGGTCTCCATTCTCAAGAGGAATACCTCAAACATGGAATGGAATTAATATAGTGTGAGAAGACAGACAATATTTGATAAGGGATATCAGGCTTAACATGGGCAATGTTGACCCAACATCTAAAGAATTACCCCAAAACACTAGATACTAACAATGGTTTAGACTCATGACTAATTATACCGTTTAAACACATCACACATCACTGCCAAGAAGCCCTTGGGCAAGGTGACACACTCCTCCTACCCATCGACTTCAAGCTGCCCTGGATAACAGCAGCAGCTGACGAGCCGACGGTGAAAAATAAAAATAAACATATTCCAGAGGGGTGAGAAGGAAAACATGAAGAGGAAAGAGTGAGAAACAAGATTAGCGGTAAATTCAGGCGGGAAGGCCTTGTTTAGTAAGAGCCAATCACCGCTAAGCTCCGTAAACCAATCACACCGGTGCCATCAAGCGTCTGGACTCCCCGAGGGGGGATACGCCTCATCTCATCTGGGCATCCGGGCCCCTGGTTCACCCTACAGCAGGATGGTCCCAGCCCCAACAACTTACGATGCACTATAAATGTTTATCCCTGTTTGAATAGAACGTTGCAGAAGTTTCTCCTGACTGAATTGGAGTAATCCGAGTCTCTGATGAAGTCTCTGATGAACCTTTTGATGGAGGCTTGAGGAGAAGCAGCAGCACTAAGGGATCAGTGGTCTGGTGTCTCAAACAGGGTGGACAGGGACTTTTGTGAGGATTGGCCATTAACAGTCTGCTGGCCTTTTGGCCGTGACGCTTCACCGAAGGTCACGAGAGGTCAGCGCCACAAAACAAACAGCTGGGCCTCTCCAGAGGTCGTAGGGTTTATCTTGGACGGACTCTTGAGATGACGAGGAAACGACTTGTCACGTTATTGGATGTGTCTGCTCAGTTAGAGACAAACGGGAAGACAGACATATGACAGGATCACTAGTAGTTCCACAAAAATCCACAGCAAGTTGCAGCTCTAAAGGCCCGTTACGCATCCTAACATCAACTGTAGCTGCAGCCTTCCTCCATTTTACAGCGACCTGTAGAAGCTGTGAAATCATCACAGGATCCACTGGGACCACATTGTTCTTTCTTTTCTTCTCTGATCTGCTCTGACCTGCTGGACCACAGATTGCTTCCCAATAAAAGGTCTCACGGGGTAACGCAGACATCACTGGGAAAGAAGTGACACAATATTTATGCCTTGATAAGCAAAACTACTACTGAAGCAATCCCCCGTTTACCTTCACAGGATCACGTCTTTATCAAGTCGGACATCAATACACAAACGCAGAGCGTCTCCCTCACTCGATGGAATGATCGCCAGTGAGCGCTGCCTGCAGACCAACAAGACGTGAGACGCGGACTCGTCGAGCAACTTGAGTGGCGCTCTGTCCCGCGGCCTGGACAGACGGATTGGTCCAGCTGGACGTGTCTCATCGTGGTGACTGAGCGAGCCGTCTGGTCCACATTCTGCCCCCCGAGGTGCCTGCTGCGCCTCGCCCTGTGTTCGCCTCACCCACTCGTGTGTTAAGAGACGATCAACAACAGCATCTGGCGACACACACACACACACACACACACACACACATAGATTCATCTGCATTCTCCTCAGGAGAAGGACTCAGGTACTCGTCCTCAGACCAGCTGCATGGAGATTAACCCCTGAGTTGTATAAAGGCTCATTCTTGTCGCAGCATTGGCTCAGAGGCCGGTCGGTAACATCCTTCTCTCTTCCTCTCTCCTTTCTCCTCCCCTCGCAGCGGCGGCCATGTTTCCTTACATAAAGTCGGACTGCGCATCGCCTCGTGTCTCAATCCGGGTCGGATGCGTGGCATGTTTCTGCAGAGCGCCGCGCTGGGGAGAGGGGGGGGCTGCCCGTCCGGTTACGTAACCAAATTTGGGCAATTATGTTTAACGGGCCATGCTGAGCTTTTGCTTTACATCTCAATTACAAGCCTGGCGTTTAGCCTTTTAGCTGCCCGCGGCGCTGCCGGCTGTCGCACTAGAACAAGTTTGTCATGGAGGCTTCTCAAGAGGAGATAAAGAACACTGGTGGAGCAGCCGTTATGTAATAGCACGCTTCTACAATCATTAATCCTTGTTCTGGGGTCGAATGTATGATGAGATCCACCACTGCAAACTGTTAGTTGGTCCGATTAATGAACAGCGTTGATGATTAATGGCTTGTTAGTATTCGTAACCTCAGGAAAGCCTAATAAATAAAGTTAGTCTTAACTCTGCTGGATGAACAGAGACATTTGGGTTCAGGTCCATGGTCCGGTCGGGACAATGTGTCCACGTAGTGGCCAATAGAACCACGAATGCCCTTTGTTCACGGAGGTTTTCCTGCTACGGAGCTCAATCGCCACCAATCAGCTTCTAAATTGCTGACTCAGCGGTGAAAATGGGTTCAATCCCAGCAAACATCACGCGAGAGACGATGTCCACCCTGGACTGTCCCCCGTCAGTCGCTACCAGCCTGGACGAGATCGCACGAGCTTGGAGACAAACAACGTTTCCCCAAGACGAGTTTGTTCAAGGACGCTGATTGGCTAAATAGTACGTCACGCTTTTTAAATTGAATCAGGAATTGGCTGAAGTGCTTCTTAGACCCGCCCCCAGCGCAGCTAAACACGCATGAGCCCGTCAGGTAAACGACAGTTAAGGACGTGCAGCAAAAAGTATATATTTTGCGCAGATATCATATTTTCTAAATATATATTATGTATATTGATAAAAAAAAAAGAAAAAATACATATTCTTTTATTTTTTGAGCTCTTTGGGCGACGCCTCATTGGCCAACCGCCACTGCTTGCCTGTCAATCTAATACTATCATACCTTTTGTTATATATTATATATTATTGTGCCAAATGATTATTGCTGCTGCATTATATGTCATGGTATATGAAATATAACTTTTATCATGTACTCAGCCACCCTGTGTCTCCTGTGTTCATCTCCTCTGTGTGTTGGCGCCCACCATCACTGTGTGCTCCACACGACGCTGACTCACCCACCTTCTGACTCTGAATACACTGAATTAAATCCAGCTACATTTCCATATATGGAAAAGAGGTAAATGAGATCTATGAGTAACCTCGCAGGGCTCAGGGGACTAGTTTGTTGTAGCTGGATGAGCAGCACAGCTTGCTGTCTGCACCTGTATCGGTGGTTCTCGCTCTCCATCTCCACCTCGTCTGCTCATGACCTCAGGAGACCATCGGGACGATGACACAAGGTGAGAAGTGTTCTTCCCCCACACCGTGTCCCATGAGGACACTTTGTGTCACTTTCTACCGTGAGAACTGACAAATGGCTCCACCTTTATACGCTTTACTTCACTAAAAACAGAGCAGGGACTGCATCAAACCTCTGCCAAATACATTTAAATACACCGCGTCATCGAATATGAAAAAACCTGAACCATCCATTATGATTACCCAATAGAATGTTGTACTACATTGCACCATCCAGGTACAAGTCATGTTCTGTCAGTAACATATTTATTATTTATTACACTTTACACCCAATTAAATTCATTATGTTCATTATAATGTTAACGAAATAGTTCTTTTTATGGCCTGTAATCCCTTTGAATACTTACTGTGGACGTATTTAAAGGGCTGTGGGACAATCGATCAATACATGAGAACGATGGATGACGTAATATAAGACGCCGTAGTGCGCTGATGAGAATCTATAAATATCCACGAAGTGGTTTGATGAAACAGCGTCTTGCTTTCTGAGAAGAGATTGACACGGCGTTCATTCAACAACAAGTGGATTTAAAGGTCACGAGGTTCCGTTTCAGTCACACAGGGTTGATGTGAATCGCCCATTAAATCATTTAACGTAACAAACTGTTACATAAAGTGATTAGGTTGTCGGGGTTACTCCGGCTGGCTGTACAAACCATCCCTCCACACAGACGACTGCAGCAACAAAAGCACTGAAGTGACGCCGATCAAGTAGGCGGCTCTTTTTTTCAACCTTTTCGAATTGTCTTTTGGCTCGAGATGAAAGCGTGTGAAATGATATCCGATGCTTTTATCACGTTGAGAGCGCGACGTCGAGGTGACGCTACCCTCCAAGGAACCACGGCGGGGCTGACTGACAACAACAGTGATGTAACATTACCCAGCATGCCAGTGTGTCACCTCAGCTGGAGCAGCGACTTTGTCTTCCACTCTTCTCCCCGTCGTTATGTTTTACAGGGAAGACCAACTGCTCCCAAACAATCTCTGGAGAGTTTGGCCAATGTAGAGCAACAACTCGTGCCGTCACAACGCCAGCCCCACAAACCCATGTGTGATGTCAGCACAACTACGTCCACTTCGTACGTTCTCTGGCTGAACAAAGTTTTCAGTCATCTGTAGATCAATTTGAATCCGGCCTTCAAGATGGCCGCCGCTCCGACTATCCGACCACCGCGGTCCCAATGGGAATGTCTGTTCTCTCCGACTCTATTTACTGGAGAGACACACAGGAGGATCAGGTGAGAATAAAACTATGTAGGACAGTTACCGGCTGCTGCCCCGCGCTCAAAGTCACCCCTGTGGTCTCCATGGGGGTGGGGCACTCATTTATTACCATTTGGCCATTTCAGATAGAAGATTTGTTGGAAAGATTGCAGTGGATTTTAGCCCATTGGCAACGAAAACATGAGGGGCTGTTCCTTAGCTAGAAGAAGAGGGAGGGTCCGGGTGGGGTGAGGAGGACGAGGAGGGGCTGCATGGGCGCAGATGAACACGTGACCAGCAATCCAAAAAGCCCCTCTCATGCGGCCTGTTTTGCATTAGAAACACAATCTCTTGTGTTCTACGACGCAATAAACGCAGCTGGTGTCCTTCTCATATCTGCATGTCCGATTCCAGGCGGGAAACGTTGCAGCCAGACGCACAGGCAGGACTCTGCCGATGCCACAGAAACGTGTCTCATCAGTACTGATGTCTTTCATTAGTCGTTTGGTCACATGCACGGAGAATATTGGTGCACCTCGAGGTGATTCCAGTGAGCGACTCTCAGAGGTTTAATTCAGAACCCGTTTGACGTCATCCACGGCGCCGAGCCACAGCACCTCAGAAGACCACGTTCAACATCTCAGCCGGCGTGAAGCAAAGACATTAAGAAGCATCTTCTGACACGTTCATCATAGAAAATATCTGATTTCATCAATCCAAGCTGCTAAATAACTTTAAAATACATTATATAACAATGTTATGTATTATGTTATATAATGTCCAAAAATAAATTATATAAAATTCAAGACAACTAAATATAAAAATATACATATATATACAGTAAACTGTAACAGTGCTGTTATGTAATAAAGACGTGTCGTCTACTTTAATTTAGTCTGAAAAACAAACCTTTAGTTGTCTGTCACAGATGTGAATCATCAGAAAACACACATTGTTGTTCAGGGAATGAAAGGAGAAACTCAAGAGTGTACTGATGTGTTTAAGTGTCTACGTCAAATGCTGCAGGGGGCAACGTTGACCTCCAAAAGGTCTGTGGACAACAATCAACACTCTTTTGCTGATGGAGCTTTGTAAGACATTACATGCATTGTATGTGGACATTAAAGATGTGTTCTATGAATTCATGAAAATGATAACACGTTTTTTTTAAAGTGACAGGTTTGATATCTGCGTAGCGACTGTGAAGATAAAACCAAACTCATTACAGCGTCAAACCAGATGCATAATGCAACACGCGGCGCGCGCCGCTACACGCCGTCTCCACGCGGTGTAGTGCAGTTTTATGGGCTGCATAATGAAGCTCAAGTGTGACAAACGGGGGGAAGAAACCCCCTCTGTGCCGTTCTACGGGCTAACCTGCACCAACAGCCTCGCCCGGCTGCACTGCAGCACCATAAATTACCGGGCCAACAGCGGCCCAACGAGAGCACGCGCAACGCTCCCCCGATCCCTGAACGCAAGCCGCCCCCGCCCTCCCCTCCACGCCGCGCCGCGTGTGCAGAGAACTGATACCGCTGTATTGTTCCTGCACCTGAGCACACAGCGCTGTGCAACGAAGAGGGCACATTCGTGTTGACCCGAGCAGATTGATGTGTGACTTTACGCGGCGCTGGTGCGCGGATAAGATGACCATGCTTGCTTTCTGGGGGGGAAACGGGAGCTTGGGTTGTGCAGCAGTGGTTTAACAATAGAGTGTGGCTAAAGCTGATATGTCCATATAGATTCATATAGATCAATACTAGACTGGAGCAGGCCATAACACAAGCGACTGAATCCTAAAATATAAACCAGGGAGCCACGTTTCTTTTTATAGCGCATACATTAGCAAAGATGTTTGAGATTTCTGGCATTTACCTCGTTCTCTATGTCTCCATGTCCTGTCCCTCCATCTCAGTCTCATTCCCTCTCTTTATAGTCACTTCCATCGCCCCACCTTCCTTTCATTAATCAAAGGAGTAACAATCTACACCCATGAGAGCGGGTGGGACAGATGGTGGAGTGGTGACGGTGGATCGGCCGCTCCGATTGCTCTCCAATAAATGTCCCTTCGACAGGTAGAAAGAGTGTTTTCAATTATCAGGACCGCAAACACTTCACAAGCTTGGGAGATAATATCAACTTCTTGTAGCTGTCCAATCACTTCTCTCTCAGAGGACACTGGTACGATGAATAATCGTGCTTCCTTTTGAAAGGTTTGCCTTCAACTCACAGTGAAAAAGACCACAAACTATTGCGTTCGCTAAAATAAAAGATGATCTAACAATTAAAAGAAAAGTTCCAATCTCTTTATGTCTCCGTCGTAGCTTGAAGGCCCCAGGCAGCCATTTTGTTTCTGTGTTTTTGTTCGCATGTAGGGCAGCGCGTCTCTGAGCGAGGGGCCGTCCCACGAGCGCCGACGGGTCGCTTAAAAACAGCTCAGGCCTGCGATCACATGGACCGGCCTTATTCGGTTTGCGCTCAGCTGTTCTCACCTTTTCTCACACTCACTAAGAAGAAAATCACCGCTCTTTCCCTTTTAATGGAAATGACCTCGGACTGGACGCCGTGTCCAAGTCAACGCTCCATTCCCTGCAGAGCTGTTTGCCTTTGTCTCAGTACCTGCAACTGATAGTTGAGTCTGATCTACTTTAACTCACTAAATGTCAGGAGATGAGAAGATTCTCTCGTGTGGATGCTAAACATCAGTAGCTCTTTAGCTAAACTCGGTTGTTTAATCTGCTGTTGTTGAAACCTTTGGACGGAGCACAGCAAGCTACTCCCACTGTCTTCATGCTAAACTAAACCTAGCTTCATATTTAACAGATGAGTGTAAATCTGATCTCAATAAAGTGAATACAACTTTTTACTGAAATGTCCTTTTAGAAATGTAGAGTTGCGTCATCCTTTGTTAAGATAAAAAGTCAATCACATCACGTAGCTAAAGTGAAGAATGTATTTCTTCTTCGTAATGAAAGCCTTGAAATGTCGAGGACTCCGCGAGGGGGGTTCTAGTTCTTTGCTCAAAGGTACTTTAAAAATGCCCTCGAGCAAAGAATCCTGGATGCTCCTCTGCTAGCAGGTCCAGCTGTTTTCTATCTCCAGCTGTGGTTTAGATTCCTTTGGACAGTTTGGGGAAGGTTTAAGTGCGTCGGCCTGAGAGGACAATGTGTGTGTCTGCGAGTGGCCGTGCCTCTTAAAGGCCTTTCCAACTACAAAAGCTTTAGGAATATTGGGGCTGTCCTTTCAGCACACGTGCTTATCACTGGGCCGGCATCCATCATGGAAGCGTTGGCTCCATCTCACCGGGCTGTGGGTTCAGCGCACGGTGTTGGTGTCGTGAGTCACCATTTTCCCAGAGAGCGCCCCTTCACAGTGTGCAGTAGAGGCCTGACACCCCCCCTCTGTAGATCACACAGTACGTGACACAGTCATGGCAACTGGAGCGTCCTTGGGGGTCTTCACTGTGCTCTCTCTATCTACTGTAGGCTAACACCTGTCATTGGCCAGATGATTAGCAGTCGCCCCTCGGGTGACAGGAGCTTACGTCAGTGACCCGCCGCACGCGGGCGACATGGATTACAGGTGCGACAGGGATCAACGGGGCTTCAATAGCCGAGTCCGCCGCAGCGTGGAGCTCCTTCATCTCTGCATCGGGGCCGGGTGGCCTCTGGTGCACAGGGGCGTTAATCTGGCCCACTGAAAACCAGTCACAGGCACTTTTTCTCACTAAAATGGCCAGAACTAGTGGGGGTGGGGGGGGTGTTAATGTCATCTGTATAGAGACAAATAACATGTACACGTGTGTATAGTTCTGCCGCACTGCAAAACTGCTACACACACCTGAGCGCTGCCGGATCCAGACGTGCGGGGATCGGCTGGATGACGGGCCGGGGGGGGGTTCACCGCAGTCCCCCCCGCCACGCGTATTCCCCGCTACATGAGTGAAAACAGATGGAGGCGACGCATCATGCCCCCCCCCGCCGCCCTGCTCCAACTCCCGACGTCCACCATGGCGCAAGTTTCCGTATCGTGACATTCGCCCATCGGGGAGCGTGTTCCCCCCCGGTCCCCGGTCCCCCCGTCCCCCCCGGTCCCCCCGGCGAGGCTCTCATTCAGCCACACGGACCTCCACAAGAACCAATGTGCCGCTGTCTGAAGGAAGAGCAGCCGTTCTTTCCCGCCAGCCTCCTCGTGGGCTTTTCCCGCGCTGTCCTAGGTGCTGAAAACTTGAAAACGCCCACAGTGGAAATATCCGCATTATAGCGCATCGAATCCGCTCACTGCCTCTTCCTCTTCCTCTTCCTCCCCCCCTCACCTCGGTGCTTCTCCCCCCTGAACAATGCCGCAGATGACCGGTTACGTGTACCCCGAACGCCTCCCATCAAAGCCCGCATCCGATCCCGAACCCGCAGCCTGAACCTGCACCTCCCGCCCATGGAGGTGGAGATGGAGAGGAGGAGAAGCCGGTTCCGGTCTTACCTGCGCCTGATGTCGGTGTCCCGCAGACAGTAAGGGAGGAAATGTCTGAACACCCGCCTCTCTCTCCCTCTGCACAGGACTGAGATGCTGCAGAGGACTGCGCGTCGCTAGATGCCTCCTCACTTCTTCTTCAATGGGGGGCAGTGCAACATTTCGTCAAAGATGGCGGACACTTTTGACGTCAGCAGCTTTTTATGTCTGTCAGGAGGAGAGAGGCTTCCCACCACTGTTTTGTTGTGCACGTGTCCGTTGTGTACATACGCAGGTATCTATTTACCTCCACTGGGGATTCACCATTATAAGTTATTTTATTCCTCAGCGCAGAGCTGGTGTCCTGTTTGAAATGTTTCAGCTTAAGCATTGCTTTTAACATAATCATACATATGTAATACATACATATATATACACATACGTACATCATTTAAAAATGTGGCCAAGTGCCAGACAAATAAACTAGTTTTGCACTGTCACTGTTCTTCTCGAGGCTGGACTCCTTCTTTATGAAGCATATTAAATCAAAGCCCTGTGAATCGTGTTTGCTAATCATGAGAATGGAAGTAGCCCTCGGGCCCCGGACCCCCTCACTGCCCCTGCGTGGCAGTTTATTTGTGGGTTAGTTTGATTAAGTGAAACTTTGTTTGGAAGTACCACAATGTGACGCACACATTTAAGCATTTTGGAGCCTGATTCTGGTGTCGAGTACGTCCTCATCTAGTTAAAGGCAGCCGATACTGCGCAAAGACAGAGTGACGGGGTAAATGGGAATCCAGAAGGGCCCGTAAGGGGATTAATCATGGAGCCAGTTAGTGGTTAAATGCTTTAGAGGAAAATGAGGCGGCCTGCAGTGTTAACAGTGTCAGCTGTACTGTGCTGCATCATCCCTGTCTGCTGTGACCTCATAGAACAATATATAAGATATCTAAAGACGCGTTGCATAGCGCAGTCTTCCAGGTAGGTGATTCTCTGCCGAGGTTTTTAGACAATAATTCCTAATATGAATAATTCACATGGAAAGAGCAAAACAACTGACGGGTTAATCGCGTATCTGTTTCATCCATTTAACCATCCTGCTGCTGTAAAGCGTCACGATAGCAACAATGTGGATTAATCCACCACAGGAAATCGTCCCCAACCAACGCGCTGTAAGTACGAGCGTCTTCAGGAGCCGCGGCCTCGGGCCGATGAGAAGAGGGACTGTCGCTTCACGTCTCTTCCGTGGGATTTGAGAACAATGATAAAAACAGCTCATGCTTTAAGGCTGCGCTTGGTTTGGACTCGCAGTGTTGTCTCAAAGGCCGCAACAGACGGACACTTTTGTCCTCACATGTCCTCACTGGTCCGTTGACCAGAACAGATAGTCGACCACCGCTCCGGAGCCATCGGCTGTCACTCAGGAATGAAGCTCCGGGGTGAGTCGGGTCGGTCGGGCAGACTATCGTCCCAAAGGCCGGCGCTTATCACGCTCGCGCGTTATTCAGGGCTGTCAATCATGATGTCGGCCGCTCTGATCAGCTGGTCTCTTCTATCCAATAGCAGAATGACACAATTAGCGCCACAGACCTTTAACAGGACTTTATCACATGTCATCTGTTAGTAAACACTGATCTGACCCATTGAAATATTAACTTCAACCATCCTGTAAACGTGATCTTTACACACGGAGCATTTCTTGACTCTCACCACATGTGAGAACATGTGAGAACATGTGAGAAACACGCAGAAGGACTTCTCTTTTTCTCCGCACGTCCAGGCTGAACCTTCTGTGGCAGCAAGGGAAACCCCCCTGACCCCCACCCTCTCATCCACCCTTCCCTCCACCCTCTCATCCACCCTTTCATCCACCCTCCCCTCCACCCTCTCATCCACCCCTCCACCCTCTCATCCACCCTCCCTCCACCCTCTCATCCACCCTCCCCTCCACCCTCTCATCCACCCTTTCATCCACCCTCCCCTCCACCCTCTCATCCACCCTCCCCTCCACCCCCTCATCCACCCTTTCATCCACCCTCCTCCCTCTCATCCCCTCCCCTCCACCCCTCATCCACCCTCCCCTCCATCCACTCTCATCCACCCTCCCCCTCCCCTCCATCCACCCTCCATCCACCTCCCCTCCACCCTCTCATCCACCCCCTCCCACCCTCATCCCCCCTCCCCATCCACCCTCCACCCTCTCATCCACCCTCATCCCCCTCATCCACCCTTTCCCCTCCACCCTCTCATCCACCCTCCCCTCCACCCTCTCATCCACCCTCTCCTCCACCCTCCCCTCCACCCTCTCATCCACCCTCCCCTCCACCCTTTCATCCACCCTCCCCTCCACCATCTCATCCACCCCTCCACCCCTCTCCACCCTCTCATCCACCCTCCCTCCACCCTCTCATCCACCCTTTCATCCACCTCCCCTCCACCCTCTCATCCACCCTCCCCTCCACCCTCTCATCCACCCTTTCCTCCACCCTCCCTCTCCTCCACCCCTCTCCTCATCCACCCCCATTTCATCATCCACCCCCCTCCACCATCTCATCCACCCCTCCACCCTCTCATCCACCCTCTCCTCCACCCTTTCATCCACCCTCCCCTCCACCCTCTCATCCACCCTCCCTCCACCCTCCTCCACCCTTTCACCCTCCCTCCACCCCCTCCACCCTCTCTCCACCCCCCCTCCCCCTTTCATCCACCCTCCCTCCACCCTCTCCTCCACCCTCTCATCCACCCTCTCCTCCACCCTTTCATCCACCCTCCCTCCACCCTCTCCTCCACCCTCTCATCCACCCTCCCCTCCACCCTCTCATCCACCCTCTCATCCACCCTCCCCTCCACCCTCTCCTCCACCCTCTCATCCACCCTCTCCTCCACCCTCTCCTCCACCCTCTCCTCCACCCTGCTTGACACCATAACAAGTCTTCAATCGCTGTAAAGCCAGAGTGTCTAAATGAATCAGCTCTGAGTGAAGAATCACTGGAGGGGATCGAGAGCCAGAGGAGGAGAGAGAGGCGGGAGTGTGTGTGAGTGTGTATTCAGATACGTGTGTGTGTCTGTGTCTGTGTGTCTGTGTGTGTGTGTGTGTGTGTGTGTGTGTCTGTGTCTGTGTCTGTGTGTGTCTGTGTGTTGACAACGTGAGCAGAATGAATCTACAGGTGCTTCGTTTAATATTCATCATCCATTAAAACAATATTATGGGAAGACGCTGCGTAAATCTGTTTACTTTATCTGGGTGTCCAGACCAACGTTATGTATGGAAGGACTGATATTATATATTTCTATTTCTATCATGCCGCTAGAAATCAGTAATGAGATCAGAGCAGTTGTTTGGTTCTGTATTTTTTCACACATTCATTCTCTTTTTAGTTAAGAAAATAACAAAGGTCCAAAATGAAGCAGAATGATGCAGAAGCAAAAGGTGCCGATTACAAATCTGTCTGTACTTCAGCACCCTGGACAGCGCCGTGGATCTGGTGATTTTGGAGTCTCTTTACATTCAGCTCGATGTCAAGTTGTTCAGGTTCCTTTATAGCTAATATCTTGTTATAAAACACAATGTATAAAACTCAATAACTCCCGTTATTCCCATTTCAAATGTCACTGTATTAATAACTGGAGGATTTTAAAATAATAGAATTTTCTGGTCCAGCGGGGTTATTTGAATACCGACGCGGCGTTGGGCCCATTGGTCACATGTCAGGTTCTTTGTTGGGAATTTCGGTGGATTTTGTGGTGAATATAACGCCTTAAGACGCAGAGATGTTGTTTTATTCAGAAGACTGAGAGAATAAAACTCATTTCATCTCATTTGCTTCTCATTTTCTTTTCATCCATCAAAGCCTGCTGTTTTTTTCCCTTTTTATTGGGATTAAAGAGAATGACCAACTTTTCAAAAGAAGCCTTTGAAGTCAGAGTGGTGTTTGCCGGAAGGGTGTGTGCGTGTGTGTGTGCGTGTGTGTGTGCGTGCGCGTGCGTGTGCGTGTGTGTGTGTGTGTGTGTGTGTGTGTGTGCGTGCGTGTGTGTGTGTGTCTGTGGAAGAGGGACCGTGGCTTCGTCTCATGGTTAAAGACTAAAACAGGGGAAGAGAAGATTATCTGCAGCATCATCAGCCTGTAGACGTCCAGCTGCATCTCAGTCCGGGTCTCAATCACAGGACGGGGGGAGTTTGGGGCTGTAGGGGGCGATGAGGCAGACTCCAGCGGGACCGGTGTGTGTGCAGGAGGGGGGATGAAGCCAGCCTGTGTGGGTGCGAGGTGGGGGCGCTGCAGCAGCAGCCTGGCAGTGACTCAGCACTAGAATCTCCCTCCCCGTCTGATATCTAACACACTAATAGGCCTCTTTGTCCTCCGTCCCAGAAGAGCCGGTCACGACAGCGTCTCGCAGGATTCGGCAGCTGTGTTAAATTGTTCCATCAGATTCAGCTCGTACGTCTTCATCATGCCTGAGTCATAAGTGCACAAAATAGCAACGAGTGCGTTTAAATCAGATTGCGTGTCTGATCACTGATTGCGGTTCCGTCGGCCTCCGGAGCTGTTTTGTCTTTACAAAGGAGCTGAACTGTGAAGGAACGCACATCTCTGATGGAGAGAGCGCTATACAATTGGATAATTGAGGTATTGAGAGAGTCGCCCACATTGACGCATGTGGGACAGAAGGACTCTGATGGTCACGATGGTCGTCAGAGAGAATTGACCCGACACCTCAGGGCGACACCTCATGGCGACACCTCATGGCCTCATTTCTCCTTGTCGGTTCCTCCTCGTTCTCCTTTTCCTCAGTGACTTGCTTCCCCTTTCATTCTTCACTTGTTTTCTCTTTCGTGTTGTTGGTTTTCGCGGAGCGGAGGCTTAACTAGAGCACCGGCGAAGCAGTTTGTCAGAGCGAAAAAACCAGAGCAGCTGAATGGGCGGGAGGTGCAGGTTCAGGTCCCTCCTGGCTGGCTCACAGGAAGTGGCACATTACTGCCGACTGAACTCACATCTTCTCTCAATGTGCAGATGTTGGACCAGCTGAGGTCTCCCTTCTGCGTGACTAGAGTTCAAATGCAACGATTCAGATGTTCCTGTCTTCATCACGGTGACTATACAGAACGTGACACTGTAGAAATAAATAGCTTCACATTTTCTAGCAATAAATAACTTCTGCTCTGTCCTCCCCCCTCGGTGTGATGCGATGTTTGCAACGCAGCCAAAATATGACTCACCAGCTACAAAGCCCTAAACAACCTGCCCCCCTCCACGCCCCCACCCGGTGCCTCAGGTCCGCTGATGCTAACACCCCCAAGTCCGGACCGGGGGAAACAGGCCCTTCTCGGCTGGTGTGCCCCCTCTGGAACGCCCCCCCATCCACATCTGCCAGGCTCCCACGTATCATCATTCAAACAAGACCCACCTCTTCAAAGTGGCCTTCGACTGCCACCTCCTACGTGACTCATTACGCGCCGTTTCTCCAGTTGTGGTTCTGTTTGTTTCTTTTGTTTCTCCTCTTTGTCTGTCGTTGGCGAATGTAAAGTCACTGAGTGGATGTATTGTTACACAATTGGCAGAATGTCTCCAAACTTCCCCGTCCGGGTGGGCGGGGGAGGAGGTGGATGGTCCATCTGTCTGTTTGTTCCCCAACGAGAAGTCTATTCGGAGGTTTTTGTCATGTGTTGTATTTCACAATATTTTCCAAAACCACATCAAGTACTTTTGTTACGTGAACCCATTTGATTAAAAGATTAAAAGTATTCAGGATACAAGCTGCTGGCTTTTGTAGAACAGCAAACAAAGAATTTTAAGTGGTTTTCTTGAGATAACATGTCCACCCTTTTATGAGGATACGTTGTAAATACATGTTATTTTTTACTCTTCATTTCAGATGACATTAAATCAATGGTTCTGCGTTACTTGTTCCTCGTGCTGGGAAGGCTTATGTTTGGATGACGTGAACTTGCCCCTGGTCAGTTTGCAGCTTAGCATCAGGCTACATAACTGCTTTTGATACAAAGCATTAATTAAATATAGTATCAAAAGTAAATCTATATATTTTCTATAGAGTACTTTGACCAACTTGTTCTGATTGGACTGTATTAAAAGCTGGAGGTTGGTCCTTTATTCGTTATTAAATGCTCCCTGTCGACAGGTATTTTTCCCTCAAATCTTAAACATGCTACTGGTTGCCCCCCTTAAAGAAACCCACCTTAGATCCCTCAGTTTTAAGTCACTTTAGACCCATTTCCAAGCTGCCATTTCTATCCAAATTTTTAGAAAAGATTGTCTCCAATCATTTGATTGCATTTATGAATAACAATGACATTTTCCGTTCCTTTCACAGCACTGAGACGCTGGTCAAGGTCACACATGACCTACACAGGCCTGTACACCGTTTTAATTCTTCTTGATCTCAGCTCGGCTTTTGATACTTTGATACCACAATGTTTTAACCAGCCGTCTAAAAATTGTAGTTGGAGTCAGTGGTGCAGCATTGGACTGCTTAATAAGAGTTGAGGGTAAGAATTTTCTGGATTGGAGGTTGTTATTATTACAGCTGCCTCCCCAAACATGAGCTGCGTTGCTGATCTGTGCTCAGGACTGGACACGGTATCAACAAATGGCATGAGGGACGCGACTGGCCATTCTGACTGTCCTTTCATGCTCAGGTTACCAAAGCTGTGCAGATCTGCTCCGTCCAACTGAGACAATTAAGGAAAATCAGGTCTTTCCTCTCACCTGTAGACCTGCAAAGAGTCATCCACGTGCTTCATCTAAGGCTCTCGCTCCGGCCTACATCAGTGAGCTCTTGAGCCCGTACCTGAGATCTTCAGGCTGGACCTTATTAACTGTCCCAAGTTCTCCATTGGTCACTAAAGGAGACGGGGCCTTTGTGGTCAGGGCCCCTAAACTGTGAACTTCCTGCAAACTGAGACAGACAGATTCAGTGTCCTCTTTCAAATCCCTTCTAAAGACGTTTACCAGCTGGCTTATTATTATAATTATAATTATTATTATATTTGACGGATTTTATCTTATTTATTATGAACTGATTGATTGTATTTTGTATTACTTGTGTGTGTATTGTTAAGCACTAGTTTGGAAAGGTACTATATAAATGAAAATATATTATTATTGTCATTATTATTATTAGTTAGTGAGTGCTAGCGTGCTAACGCTCTCAACAAGGTAAACATTTTAAGCCCTAACATTATCATAGCGATGTTAGCATTTAGCTGGAAGAGCTGCTACCACGGATTCACTCTGTTAGAATTGAGTTGTTTTCTTTAAAAGAACATGTCAACATTTCTTAACCTAAAAGTGTATGAAGCTGAACCTCTTTCCTTTCCTTTCCTTTCCCACTTCTCCTTCACTGGCTCTCCTCCTCTTCCTCGTGTATTTGACCCCCAGGGTACCAATCGACACCCCTTTCCCTCAGCTCCACCTAGCGCCTGTAATCTTCTGGCTCATCATTCTCCTCTTCTTCTCAACTCCCTTTCATCCTCCACTCATCCCTCTGCATATCTGATGCGCCAGGCGTTTCCCAGTGTGTGTGTGTGTGTGTGTGTGTGTGTGTGTGTGTGTGTGTGTGTGGGGCGTCAGTAAGGTCACGGTCCTGGTTGGCCAATCACATCTTATTGCCACCCTGTTCACATGTATGCGTGTATCATGACACATGTAATGGTTTTCTGGTCAGCATCATTCTCACTGTGTCCTAAATCTCAGTGTGGTTCTAACATGTGATTTTGTGTGTATTATGTTAAGATCACACACATAGCTTTGTTCTTGTGTTCATTTGTGTGCGTGTTTGTCCGTGTGTGTGTGTGTGTCTGCCATGCAGATGTTTTACCACAGAGAGAATGCAAGATGAGCTCCCAAAGTCTTGCACCTGCCTGTTGCTATGGAAACTGGGTATCCTCTGTGCGTCACCTGTGCCCATGTTTGGTTTGGTTTCCTGCTGCTCTCCCTCTCTCTCTGTGGTTCAACACACACACACGGACACACACACACACACACACACACACACACACACACACACACGGACGCCGCAGCCTGTAAGTTCTATGTTAAGTGGATTGGCAGTATTTGTGTAAACTTTACTAAACGGCACTATTCATGCTGTACACACAGACACACAACACATACATTAACAATGACAAAGCGTTAAATGAACTGGAAGCTCAGGCATCATTCAGAGTAATGTATGGCTCAAACAGACGTGTTGTTCTCCATGAATCCGCAGCAGGAAGCACTGATTATTCATCATCAAAGCGAGGACGGCCTTCTGCTGCAATGCTGCTCGGGGTTATTAGCTCGTGACCTAACAATTCTCCAGTTCCACTTTTCCTGCTCTGATATTAGTGCGTCCTAAACTAAGCTTCCTATTTCACCATAAATAAGTTCTATAAGCCAGCTCGATGACTGATATGCTTTAATATGTAGGATAAACGGACTGTAACTGAGTTAGTAACAGAGTCACTTAGTTGCCTGGCAACCTCATGGTATAAACAAGACTTAAGAACACTTAAGACAATGTCATCTAACATTTTATCCATGTAATGTGAAATCTGGTTTGTAAACGCTGAATTGTGTTCGGTAGCTTCCATTAGCCAATGTTAGCTAACGGTTTACGTTATTCTCCAAACGTCTTTGCTCATCACAGCAATTTGAAGCAGTCGTATCAATAACGCCGTCTTTGCTCCTCATAATTCATAATTGAGCTTTCATGAATTGTCGTTCAAATGTAAACCGTGTTGTTTTTGGTCGCTGACTGAAACAGTAACTCCAGTGGAAACTTCACAGATAATCTGAACAACACATTAAATGACCAGAGAAGAAGATTGGATTTAAATTCATACAGATCCAACAGATCGGAACAGTGGACCCTGCCTGAAAGAATAGCCCCCACCACCTTTAAATGGCCTCACACACAAACACTAGCAGAAATCTGGAGCAGTCGCACTACTGGTAACTGTCCGTCAGACGCTGATGCAATAATCAGGAGGTGCAGGTCTTCGGTGGCTCGTGAAGTGTCGGTCCAGAGAGCAGTCGTCCACAGGACAACGAGGTGAGGACAGAGACACAGAGAGTCAAGCAAAGGATACCGGACTCCGCACTCCAGCTGGCGGGCTTCCAGCTGCTCAGAGCGGACCGAGACACAGAGCTCTCCGTCAAGACGAAGGGTGGAGGAATCTGCATTTAGGAGTGGGGACAAAGACTTGTACACAGAGTCAAAAAACAAGTTTAGCAAGGCGGTGAAAGATGCTAAACGGCTGTACTCTGAGAAACTCCAACAAGTTCTCAGCAAGTGACTCTGCTTCGGTTTGGAGACAAACACCTCACTAACTACAAGCCCCCCACTCCATGAATGACCTCCGCCTGGCAGACGAGCTGAATGAGTTCTACTGCAGATTTAAAAGACAATGTGCTGATCCCAGTCCCCCTCCCCTCCCTCCCCCAGCCCATCAATGGCTCACGCCTCTTCATCTATATCACCTTCCCCTCCCCCACCAGCAACCACCCTCTCTATTCTGGAGAGAGACGCTAACCGGCTCTTTAAAAGACTAAATCCCCGTAAGGCAGCCGGTCCGGACTCCGTCTCCCCTCACACCCTGAAGCATTGTGCTGACCAGCTGTCTCTGGTGTTCACTGACATCTTCAACACCTCCCTGAAGACATGCCACGTACCAGCCTGCTTCAAGGCCTCCACCATCATCCCTGTTCCCAAGAAGCCCAGGATCACAGGACTCAATGACTACAGGCCCGTCGCCCTGACCTCTGATGAAGTCTTTTGAATGGCTAGTCCTGACCCACCTGAAGACCCTCACCGACCCCCTCCTGGACCCCCTGCAGTTCGCCTACAGAGCCAACAGGTCTGTGGACGATGCTGTCAACATGGCCCTCCACTACATCCTCCAGCATCTGGACTCCCCAGGAACCTACGCCAGGATCCTGTTTGTGGACTTCAGCTCTGCTTTCAACACCATCATCCCGTCTCTGCTGCAGGACAAACTCTCCCAGCTGCACGTGCCCGACTCCACCTGCAAGTGGATCACAGACTTCCTGTCTGACAGGAAGCAGCACGTGAAGCTGGGGAAACATGTCTCAGCCTCTCGGACCATCAGCACCGGTTCCCCCCAAGGCTGCGTTCTTTCCCCTCTGCTCTTCTCCCTGTACACCAACAGCTGCACCTCCAGCCACCAGTCCGTCAAGCTCCTGAAGTTTGCGGATGACACCACCCTCATTGGACTGATCTCTGGTGGGGATGAGTCCGCCTACAGGTGGGAGTCGTGGTGCAGTCAGAACATCCTGGAGCTCAACGCTCTAAAGACAGTGGAGCTGGTTGTGGATTTCAGGAAGAACAGAGCCCCACCCTCCCCCATCACCCTGTGTGACTCCCCCGTCACTATTGTGGACTCCTTCCGTTTCCTGGGCTCCATCATCACCCAGGACCTCAAGTGGGAGCTGAACATCAGCTCCATCACCAAGAAGGCTCAGCAGAGGTTGTTCTTCCTGAGGCAGCTGAAGAAATTCAACCTGCCAAAGACGATGATGGTCCACTTCTACACGGCCATCATGGAGTCCATCCTCTGCTCCTCCATCACCGTCTGGTACGCTGCAGCCACAGCCAAGGACAAGGGCAGGCTGCAGCGTGTCCTCCGCTCTGCAGAGAGGGTGATCGGCTGCAATCTGCCGTCCCTGCAGGACTTGTTCGCTTCCAGGTCTCTGAAGCAGCTAAAAAGATGGTAGCCGACCCCTCTGACCCCGTCACTCGTCACTTTGTCACTTGTTCGATAATGCACTTTATTTTTAAATATTTTTTTACTTTTTAAATATTTTTAGTTTTTAACTTTAACTTTATTCTTATTTCATACTAACCCATAGCCTTATTCTACTAACCCATTGCATTAGCATTTCATTTTACTTTATTTTATTACTTGTGCACTGCTGTCTTGTTGTCTATTGTTACACTGTCTACTGTCACGCACCAACCGCCAAGACAAATTCCTTGTATGTTTGATATATTTTGGCAGTAAATGTTTCCTGATTCCTGATCCTGATTCCTGATATACTCCAGAGAGGAGAGAGAGAGAGAGAGAGAGAGAGAGATGAGGTCTCTCAAGGTGAGGCAGGAAGAGGAGGACAAAAAGCCTCCACTGCAGTGAAACAACCCCCCACCGGGTCGACCCCCCCCTCATCGATTCAGTGGTGCAGCAGAGGCATAACGAAATCTCAACTCCAGGCTCTGCAGTGGCAACCCTGCTTTGGGAAAACACCCCGTTTTTTTGTTTTCTCCTCTAACTGCTGCGTCCTCTCAAATGCAACCCCCACCTCCCGCTTTTCACCCCTCCCACATTTGGTAAATCAGTATCCCCCCCGTCCCCCTTTCTCCTCTACTCGATATTTCCCTCAGCAGCATTCACAGGCAGATTGTTGAGGCACACACTCCTTCACTACTCTTTGCACTGGTGTATCCTGTTGTCACGCACGCACGCACACACACACACACACACACACACACACACACACACACACGACCTTCGTTGCGTCGGACTTTAAAAAAGGTCGATGCTTCTCTCTTGACCTACAATAACCCTCCCACGCAGAAGCTCCCCTCTCCCTCCTGTGTTGCTGACTTTAACACTTTATTGTGCACCGTGTCGGGGAGCAAACCGACATACTGGTCCTCGCCCTGCAGCATGTCTCCATCTTCACACGCATCATTCACGACAGGCATCCACGATAACATTGGCAACACACGAATATCCACGAGCGTCCAGTGTTCAGCGTAAATTTTTTCTCTGCAGCTTTTCTGGCTTTAGCGAACTGCAGTTGTGGATTCAGCGTCATCAGAGAATACGGTGGCACTGATAGATGGAATGTACAGAGCTTGAAGGTAAAGAATGCCAATGAGAAGTAAGGTCATCACATTTGTCACTAAGGATGCTGTTCTGAAACAGATTTGAATATGATTATGTTAGAATTACTGCTTATACTGACAGCTACAATTTGCCGCCCGCCATGTGTTGAGTGGCAGGAGGAATTCTTCCTTCTTGTCGCCGTCTTTTTAGAAGCATCATCTGTATTATTTATAAGCTCATCAGAAAGCCCTGCTGACAACGCCTTCCGTATACAGCATATAACACCCATATTGGATGACTGTTTCCTGGTTGAAGTTTGATTAAAATGTCGTACTGCTGAGCGATTGGCCGCTGAGGAGAACTTAATCAACAGGCAATGTGTGTGTGCGAGTGTGAAAGAGGAACTGAGGGAGTCAGTTTGAGGGGGGGGGGTGTTGCAGATGATACTGCAGAGCCAAATGTAAACCTGTGAAGGCTTCTCTGCTGTTAATTACACACAGACTGTAAACTTCTGTACATTTCGGTCCAGTTTAGGACATTATTGATCCTTATAGGAAGCCTGGTAATAACACGTGACAACACAAAGGGAATACTAGATTAAACCTGGATGAATTCATTTTGGATTTACTGAGCACACAACACTGACACGACCGCCTAATCAAGTGAGTGGCTGAACATGTTAGCATTTAGACATGTAGCAGAAACAGAGCAGCCTTAGCAATCATCTGTAGTCATCTCTCTGACCACTTGAGTGTAATATTCGCTCTGGTTTGGTCTCTACACCTTTGAGGAACCCTTATCCGTCACGCTAGCTGCTCGCTGGGCCTCATTTGGTGCTTGTTAGTTACCCTGCAATGGATTTCAAGAGCTTTTACAGCTGGAGATGGAAATGATGCTGATGAGACTGTTGAGAGTGAAAGTGAAAGTTCTGGATTGTAAAAGAGTTAAAAGATGTTCAAATACTATACATTTGAATTGAACTGCAGTGTGACCCTTCACACAACTGTTACATGTAAACATCAATTCATTGTTTACATGTGTAAAAAATTGTAGCATCACGGGGGGGTTCCTATGGACAGTTAGGTTGGGGCAGTGCAAAAATAACGTCAAACAGGACAGGATGTCAAACCGATTCTGCAGTGAAAACAGGCGGAAAAAACGACTGCAGTCACATTACAGCAACATTACAGTCACATTACATTAACATTACAATCACATTACAGTCACAATGCAGTCACATTACAGCAACATTACAGTCACATTACAGTAACATTACAATCACATTACAGTAACATTACAGTAACATTACAGTCACAATGCAGTCACATTACAGCAACATTACAGTCACATTACAGTAACATTACAGTCACAATACAGTGACATTACAATCACATTACAGTCACAATGCAGTCACATTACAGCAACATTACAGTCACATTACATTAACATTACAGTGACATTACAGTCACAATACAGTGACATTACAGTAACGTTACAGTAACATTGCAGTCACATTAGTCACATTACAGTCACAATGCAGTCACATTACAGTAACGTCACATTACAGTGACATTACAGTAACGTTACAGTTAGCCACATTACAGTGACATTACAGTCACATTACATTAACATTACAATCACATTACAGTCACAATGCAGTCACATTACAGCAACATTACAGTCACATTACAGTAACATTACAGTCACAATACAGTGACATTACAATCACATTACAGTCACAATGCAGTCACATTACAGCAACATTACAGTCACATTACATTAACATTACAGTGACATTACAGTCACAATACAGTGACATTACAGTAACGTTACAGTAACATTGCAGTCACATTAGTCACATTACAGTCACAATGCAGTCACATTAGCCACATTACAGTGACATTAGTCACATTACAGTCACAATGCAGTCACATTACAGTAACGTTACAGTCACAATACAGTGACATTACAGTAACGTTACAGTAACATTGCAGTCACATTAGCCACATTACAGTGACATTACAGTCACATTACATTAACATTACAATCACATTACAGTCACAATGCAGTCATTACAGTAACATTACAGTAACATTACAGTCACACAGTGACATTACAGTCACATTACAGTCACAATGCAGTAACATTACAGCAACATTACAGTAACATTACAGTGACATTACAGTCACAATACAGTGACATTACAGTCACATTACAGTCACAATGCAGTAACATTGCAGTCACATTACAGTAACATTACAGTCACAATGCAGTGACATTACAGTCACATTACAGTCACAATGCAGTCACATTACAGTCACATTACAGTCACATTACAGTGACATTACAGTCACAATAGTGACATTACAGTAACGTTACAGTAACATTTACAGTCACATTACAGTCACAATCACATTACAGTGACAGTCACATTACAGTCACAATGCAGTCACATTACAGTAACGTTACAGTCACAATACAGTGACATTACAGTAACATTGCAGTCACATTAGCCACATTACAGTGACATTAGTCACATTACAGTCACATTACAGTAACGTTACAGTCACATTACAGTCACATTACAGTCACAATGCAGTCACATTACAGTAACATTACAGTCACAATACAGTGACGTTACAGTAACGTTACAGTAACATTGCAGTCACATTACAGTGACATTAGTCACATTACAGTCACATTACAGTAACGTACAGTCACATTACAGTCACATTACAGTCACAATGCAGTCACATTACAGTCACATTACAGTCACATTACAGTAAAGTTACAGTCACAATACAGTCACATTACAGTCACAATGCAGTCACATTACAGTCACATTACAGTCACATTACAGTAAAGTTACAGTCACAATACAGTCACATTACAGTCACAATGCAGTCACATTACAGTAAAGTTACAGTCACAATACAGTCACATTACAGTCACAATGCAGTCACATTACAGTGACATTAGTCACATTACAGTGACATTAGTCACATTACAGTCACAATGCAGTCACATTACAGTCACATTACAGTGTAGTCACATTACAGTAACATTAGTCACGTTACAGTAACATTACAGTGACATTAGTCACATTTACAGTCACATTACAGTAACATTAGTCACGTTACAGTAACATTACAGTAACATTACAGTCACATTGCAGTCACGTTACAGTCAGAATCACATTACAGTCACAGGTCTGTTTAGCTGCGGCGTTCACCCGCATTAATGGACCAATTCAAAAAACTACAAACCCTAGTTGTCATTTCAACAGGGAAAAATAAGTTGGAAAACTATAAGTGCATTTATTATACTAAGAATAATGATGCTTTCTTTGGTAGAAATCAACTAAAAACTGATCAGTGTAATGCTGTAGCTGCTGCAATCACCCCTGCCAGATATTTGTTCCATCTGTTTTTGTCCCAGGATTTTGTGTGTTTATCCAAGATCCAGTGCTCTGTTTGCTACCCAGCATCATTGATCTCACTATGAAATTCAAATCAATATCCTCATAATAAAGGTCCCTGGCCTGCAGCAAATTGGAATCTATAGCTTGGAAAGCTGAAGAGATCTATGCAATGCTACGGCTGAACTGATGAATCACTGCAACACAATAACACACACAAGTACGTTCGCTCACTCAGTAATGCTGCGCAGGTACCAAACACACACTTGAGGCCCTGTTATGTTACATATAGCCACGTTTGTGTGAAACATAAGTCCCTCATCAATAATGAATGATGAACCAGGATCTGTGCAACAGCGCCATTGTTTCTCCCGACGCAGCATTTTCAGTGCTCTGCTACTGTGTTTACAGCTGGTGGGTGAGCACCGACTCCATCGCACCATGAAATTACAGGAAATGGATGGAGGATACTGCATGTAGTCAGTATCAGCTAACCTTTCATTTATGGACATCTGCTGTACTATGCAGAATCATTAACTAAATACATTGAATTAAAATTCACTCTGTATATACGTATTTGGATGGACACTGCTAAATTTGTTCATCTAACAATAGGATGAATATTAACTATATTAACATGAATTATTCTTGCAGTTTGCAGTGCTGTTGAACTTGACTGCATTATATTCAGATAATGATGATTTTTGCACTTCTGTCATGAAGGTTAGGGGAACGTGTTAGTATCACTGAATATTAAATTATGAATACCAAATATTAGAAACACATAAGAAGTAGTGTCGGCAGATAATATATCGTCCTTCAGAGGAATTGTAGAAATCATACTTGAGATATTGAGATAGTGTGATATACGTAACTTGTTGATGAGATCCGTCCAGAGATGCTGAGAGCAATGGGTGTTGGGGAGCAATGGGGCCTGTCTTGGATGTCACGCCCTCTAACATTGCGTGGGAGTCTAGGACAGTGCCAAAAGAGTGTAAGACCGGGGTGGTGGTACCCCTCTTCAAAAAAAGAGGGCCCAGAGAACCAATTACAGGGGTATCACACTACTCAGCCTCCATGGTAAAGTCTACTCCAAGGTGCTGGGAAGGAGGGTTGAGCCGATAGTCGAAATAGGTCGGAGGCGTTTCCGGTGGGGGTTGGCTGCGCCTTGTCACCAATCCTGTCTGTTGTTTTCATGGACAGGATATTGCAGTCGGGGGGGAGGAGGGTCTACAGTTTCTACAGGGGGCTGCGGATCTCATTGCTGCTTTTTTGCAGATGATGTGGTCCTGATGGCATCTTCTGTCTGTGACCTCCAACTCTCACTGGAGCGTTTGGCAGTCGAGTGTGAAGCGGTCGGGATGAGGATTAGCACCTCTAAATCTGAGGCCAATGTTCTCAGCAGGAAACCAATGGATTGCCTACTCCAGGTAGGGAATGTGTCCTTACCCCAAGTGAAGGAGTTCAAGTACCTCGGGGTCTTGTTCACGAGTGAGGGGAAGATGGAGTGTGAGTTTGGGTGGAGAATCGGAGCAGCGGGGGCGGTGTTGCACTCGCTTTACCGCACCGTTGTGACGAAAAGAGAGCTGAGCCGGAAGGCAAAGCTCTCGATCTACCGGTCAATCTTGGTTCCTACCCTCACCTGTGGTCATGAAGGACGGGTCATGACCCAAAGAACTAGGTCACGGGTACAAGCGGCCAAAATGGGTTTCCTCAGGAGAGTGGCTGGCGTCTCCCTTAGAGAAGCTCAGCCATTCGCGAGGAGCTCGGAGTAGAGTCGCTGCTCCTTTGCGTCTAAAGGAGCCAGTTGAGGTGGTTTGGGCATCTGGTGAGGATGCCCCCTGGGCGCCTCCCTAGGGAGGTGTTTCAGGCACGGCCAGCTGGGAAGAGGCCCCGGGGAAGACCCAGGACCAGGTGGAGAGATTATATCTCTGCACTGGCCTGGGAACGCCTTGGGATCCCCCAGTCACAGCTGGTAGATGTGGGAAAGGGAAGTTTAGGGTCCCCTGCTGGAGCTGTTGCCCCCGCGACCCGACCCCGGATAAGCGGCTGAAGATGGATGGATGGATGGATGGATATACATAACATTGTCTAAGCCAACGATAATAAGCACACAATAACTCAAATTTCTCAAAGGGGATGATGATTTTGCCCTAAAGTCTACAATCCTAAATCCACAGATCTAGTTGTGAGCAGTTTTCTAGCAACTATTTCTTTTCAACAATGATTCCTACATGAAACTGCTACAACAATCAAATGTTTTTTTTAATGAGTTGTGAGAGTCACAAGTTTCCCTCTTTGTTTTGTTGTTTACTGACACCAACACACACCCACACTCAGAGATGGTTTAACCCGTAGCACACATGTGTTGTATAAACGTGGTGTCTGCCAGTTTCTAGCTCATAGACATGATTAGTGGAAGTTAACAAACTGCGGTATACTTCCAAGAGCAGTTTATCTGGACATGTAGTCTGTGCTCAAACGCACACCTTCACTGTACATCTGTATAAAAATACCAGAACACATGCTATTTGTATTGATATCTAGTAATGATACGATCTACATATGATCCATAAGCTTTTTGAAATATTGGCAAATCCTATTAGATAGACGGGTCTAAACTATAAAGTCAGATTGGTAAGTACGTGTGTGTGTATCTCAGTGTGTGTGTGATGGAATGGATGTGTAGATGACCAGTGTCCGTCTGTCTGTGCTCACGTGGATACAGCATGTGTGAGCACATCACAGCGCAGGCATACTTAATGTAATAAACGCCACCCCAGAATGTAGTGAGAACTTACAGTAATGGGATGTGTGTGTGCGTGTGTGTGTGTCCCAGTGGGTTGTTAAGGCCTGCAGTGCTGAGTAAGCGGTGCAGGACGAGAGCTGGGAGACTGCAGTGCTGTTGGCAGCAACCCACACTCATCTGAGCTCAGAGTGATGCTACTGGGGGAGGAAGAGGGGGGACGGGGGGGTCTGAAAGAAACCGATGTTGGTCCCTGTGTGGAGCCGTAAATGACACATCGTGAATAAAATAAGAACTCACAGACATGTACATCTATGTACACTTCATAAATAGACGCGTTGGTGCCCCTCTGTGAACGCACATGCGCCCCCGACAGACACTGCGTCACGGCCGGCGATGAGAAGCCAGCAGCTCTGTAACTCCCCCGTGTGCCACTCATTGTGCTAGAAAAGCCCTCGTCTTCTGCTCCCGCCCACACCTTCGCCCTCTCCCCGTCTTCTGAGTCACGCTCCATCCCTCTCCTACCACCACCACCCCCACCCTCCCCTCGCGTCCCCCTCGCGGCGCCGCCGGAGCTCTCCCTCCCTCGTTACGAATGTTTCTCTCAGCCTGTGTTTCTGTTGTATAACTGCGCCCCCGGGGACCCTGAGGAGGTGCAATCTGACATGCTGATGTGTTGGTGCTGATGGGAGTGTGCGATGTCAATGCGACATTTAACACACGTGTCTGCTGCCTCAGAGGATTTCTGCTTTGGTCCTCCAACGAATACAAATGAGTAGACTGTTGGTCTCCATGAAGCCGCCCCCCCACTATGTCATCCACTCATCAAGGCAGCGATAACACATGGAGGACTTTGTCAATTCTTTATCTTCAGTGTGCTCTTTTCAAAGCGTTTGGAGTGGCCAACATCAGAGGAGGCCACGGCTTTCCAAACAGCAAGTTGTATCTTCCTCCGCTCAATAAGCGACCAGCCCTTCTGCAAACGCTACAACGAGCAAACAGCGCAGCGCGGTGGCTGCACCGGGATGTTTCTGCAGTCGCAAAATCAAATGCAACGGTTTAAACTGGAGGAGCCGCATTGGGAAGCGAGGATTTGTCCACGGTTTCCTTTGTGTGACTGCAGCGTTTGTCTAAGTGTGTGCGTTTCACTACAAACAATGTTCCAGTCAGACACAAAGACGGAAGGCTGCGTCGGCCTCCCCCTCCTCTCAGGCGAGGTGGTCTACTTGCAGGGGGGCTGTGGCGAGGGTGCTATGTTTCTGGGATGCGTAACCAGTCGTGGCTGTGCAGAGAGGTGCACTCACATGCACTAAAGGGTAAATGCACTTCACGCTCTCCTACATCTCTACATAGATAACCGTATATCAGCGCCAACTGTCAGGGTCCTAACTTTAACCATGCTGATCCAGTGTATTAAATCATATACAGTATGTACATATATGTGTTCTCCTCGCGTACAAACAGTATCTGCTAAGCATTGTGGGTATACTGAACACTACTGGATGGGCTCCAAAAATACGATTTGTTGTGTCCTAATAAAAACAGATTATTGTGAGGAAATGACAAGTCCTTTAACAACAGTTACTGACGTTGTTCTGATACCGACGACGTTTAGCAACATGATGTCCGACAAACAGCCGTGATATTCGCGGTGAATGAAACGTCTGTGATTGACGCAGGCGGCCCGTCGGCTCAGGTAACAGACAGAGTGTGAGGAGAGTATTTCTTGCTGCCGGACCTCCTCGGGGTCTTGTCCGCGGTTGTTGCCGGCTCCAGCTTCTCTATGTTCTGGCTGAAAGGCATCATGAAGTCGTCAAAGTCCACCTCCGGGGACACGAGCTCCTTCCGTCTCTCCATCTTGGACATCAGCTGGCTGGTGGTGGGCGGCTTCCCCCAAACCTGAGACACGTCAGACGCTGTGACTGCTTGAAATGATTCTGATGGTCATTGTCATGCAGCTGGAAGGGAATGCGAGCGCTGAGCGGGAGACGCGATTGTGTTCGAGTCCCCTACAGTGAGTGGTGATGAGCCCTACCGTTTTCGGCACAAAGGCGATATCCACTGCGTTGGTTCTCCTGCTCGTAATCCTGGTGTTTAGCAGCGGGACGCTGCTGGAATCCCTCCGAAGACGAGCGGCTGCCGGTGTCTCCGCGTGCGCCGAGGTTTCTGCGATAACGTCCTGTAGGGGACATCAAGATTATTTTAACCGAGTACTCTGTGAAGTTACTACAAATCGAAGGCCTTCAGGTGTTGGATTCAGGTCAGCTACTGAACAGGGCTGGAAGGGTTCAGATGCAACTCTATTGTCCAGAGCCAATTATTCAACAAACAACAGACCTCTACTCACAGGACGACATATTCCACAGGTCTTTCCCCACCTCTGGTCCATCTTTACCACCAAACCAGCGTCCCTTCTATGTTCAAGCAGTTGTTGGTATCCAGTGAACATTAGGAGTATCGTTTTGGGATGACAATTCTGAAACCCGATCATATTTGTCTAACGCAGGAATCAATTAAGCTGTGAAGACATTATGAGGTAGAGGAAATGATGACGGCTGAAGAATTGGTTTAACCTTTTTACAATACATTTCTTCTGAAATGGGGTTTGAATACATATTCATAGTGGGGGCCCTAAAACCTACCGTAATTAAGGGAATTGGGTAAGACTGCAGTGTTGTTTGTTCAATGTGTTCATGTGTGATGGCGTTTGTCCCCATATGGAGACCATGTTTTACGGACGTCAACGTATAAAAAGGTGAATTCCAGAGGACCAGAGCCCCGAGAAACTTACAACGACCGACTAGAGATTAAAGATTCATTCAAGATCATTTTCATGAAAATCATAGTTTACATTTGTGTCCGTCTCATTTTCAGGATCCGATTTCTTACCAACTCAGTGATTCGTTTCACAGGTTCAAGGGCACATGTGAGTGTTGCATTGCAATGAAAAGCATCTCGTTTTTGACTTGTGGCTGCATGTGATATTCACAGCAAACAGACTTCTCATGAGTTCCAAGGCGGATCAGTTTCTTGTAGAAATAAGGGGGATTTCTGTAATTCCTTTATAAAGGTCTTCTTCTTTTTTTGCAGGAGCAGACACAGGAAGTGGACTTATGTGCTTTTCTTGGTTATGATTTTAAAAATGATTCCTTCCGTATTGTACCTGGGGTATTTTATGTGACCCCCCCTGAATCGCTCCATGCAAGCCATATAAACTGTAAATATTCATCAGGAACCTGTGTACAGCATCACCGGCTGTCCGATTGAAACGCTCCAGGTGTTACCAACACATCTGGGAAGGTTTGCTCCTTAAAGTCATTTATTTAGTGGCAGGTTTCCGTTTCTCAAGCTGAAGGAGGGCGAGTACGCAGACGAAAAAGGCAGATTACCTTCATTGAAAAGTTAGTTAGATTTCACTTTCTAATCCCAGCTTGTCACGTGACCATGGTGATTGACATGTGCTTTTTGTCAATGAGCATGAATGGGTTTTGTGGACAAATAATTAAGAACAGAGTAAAAATGTCAATGTACAGGAAACAGGAAAGGGTTGAAGCCACAGTTGGTAGCAGAGATTTTATTGGAGTTACTTGGGTACCTTTTCCCGAGCAGGTTTAGCCTTTTGAGCCGTGGCCCCCTTTCCCTTCGCCGCCTCCTTTGCTTTGGGCAGGGAGTCCATCTTGTCTTTGACCAAGTCTATTATCCTTGAGTCCGCAAAAGCTCTGGCGATGTCAAGGCAATTTTGTTCTGAAGGGAAATAAAATCCGGACATGTAAAGAAGGTATTATGACTACATAGTGTTTATTTAAACCAAATCTAACGCTCCTATTTCATATGTTGCTTCCTCAAAATGCACAACAGTTCAAACGTGTGTCCCTGTCCTGGTCCCTGTCCTGGTCCCTGTCCTGGTCCCTGTCCTGGTCCCTGGGTTCATTGCAACAGGTGTTGGAGTTTTAAATGAACGTATTCCAGTCAAACCTTTGTTGTTCTCTGCGGTGACACTGGCGCCGGCCTTTATGAGGAAGTCCACACAGGAGGGTCGAGAGCTCTCGATGGCTCTGATGAGGGGCGTCCCACCGCCGAGGGCCCGGGCCTCGATGGAGGCCCCGGCCGCCACCAGAAGTTCAACGAGTTCCACGTGGCCAGCGCGAGCGGCGTGGTGGAGGGGCGTCCAGAAGAACTGGTCACACACATTCACATCCGCCCTGAAACACAAAGAGCGTTGGCCGGCCGCACACCGACAGTACCGCGGATCCCAGAACCAAACGTACTCATCAGGTAAGATTCGCCTTCATATCATTGAGCTTGTGATTTATTTCAAATATTAGATTTCCAAGTAACCTTAGCGCCTTGTGTTGTTGTAGCGTTTAACAAACTTTTGGGAAATCACTGCTTGCTAACCAAAGAGGACCTGTGGTACGAAACTAGTGTCAAAAACAGGGCTATTGTGAAGCCGCCGCAGTGTGTTTGCCACTGATAGAAGGCATTGTCTGCATTATTGTGATTGGCTGTGATGTAAATGGATACAGCGCTTGTTCACTGACATTGGAGGTTCTCATTGACTGAGTGTTCTGGGATCTTGCCAATATCTCATAAATTATCTTCAGGGTAATAACTTGAAACCTGCATATTAATTCTTTATGGGCAGCAGGAACGCGTGGACACAAGAAAAAGGACTAGTTTTGAGGCTCAGTGAAGCCAAAGGGAAGTCGTTGATCCACAAGGTCACTACTTGTTACTATTAAATATTGAGTAAAGCTTCACATTGTCGATGCTCCGTTTCACTTTACTCCAATAATCCTCATAAATTGCTTCAGTCTTTGGTGCCAAAGTCTAAAGTAAAGAAGTAAATAAGAAAGCCAGATGTTTCTTACCCCCGACTGAGGAGGTACTGAGCCACCTCGTAGTTGCCGGAGCAGCAGGCCCCCATGAGCGGGGTCTTGTAGAACTGGTCTTGGACATCCACAGGAACCCCCTGATTGAGAGCGAGGTCCAGAGACTCCAGGTCTCCGCTCTTCACACAGTAGCTGATGTTGGCGTAGACGTCCTCCGGCTTTTCCAAATACCATCCTGAGTCATTCATGATGGGATGCTGTGGCGGGTGATCGCGGTCGAACCGGCGGGTGTCCGAGCAGTTGAAGTATGTCTTGATCATGAAGTGGGGTGGACCTCCGTCCGCCCGCCGGGGCATGAGCTCCGGTGGGAGGGTGCAAATGGGCAAGGGGGAGGTCAAATTTACCCTTCTTCTTGCCTCCTTTTCCTTTTTTCTCTCCCTTTTTCTTTTTCGGCATATAGGAGGAGTGGAGGAATGATTTCTTGATGTACTTGACACCTTTGATGAAGTCATTAATGTTGACGCAGCCCTCTTTTCCCTCGTGTGCTGAGATCACTGTCTTGAGCTGCTCTGGTCCAACTGGAGCTTTCAGACCTTCCAGCACTGAGATAAACACGTCGGTGGTAACGGAGTCCGAGCTGCTGCCAAAGGCTTGGTGCAATTCAGCCTCGTACTCGTGAGTCCAGTCGTGGAGGTTCAGGGCCCAAACATCCGACGTGAGGCCTACGCTGTTGGATTTGCTGCCTTTCCCCTGCTGCCGCTCCGCTTTCCTCAGCTCCTTGGCTGCTGCTTTGTGACCAGCGTCTCTGGCTATCTGACGCGGCAGCAAACCATCCAGGTTCTTCAGTTTGGGGTTACAACCTGAACATCAATCACAGTTCCAGGAAAAACATCAACAAATGGTAGAATCAGATAATTGTGTTTGCAGCTAACGAGGACGTTTTTGGTGTTCCATGACTCAGCAGGTCTCTCAACGGAGATTTAGCTACAATAATAAAGACCTCGTCTTGACCCTGAGACTAATCAGGAGAAGTTACCACAGAAGTGAGAAAGAGCCACATCACCTCTCTGGGCCAGGAACTTGCAGCAGCCAGCGTTGCCCGTGGCGGCGGCGTAGTGGAGGGCCGTGCAGTTCTCTTGGTTCATCACCCCCATGTCTGCTGAGTGTGCCGACAGCACCTGAATCAACTGGAAGGCAAACGACACCACGGAGCAGAACCTCAACAACAGGACCATCATCGAAGATCCCACCGATACCAACAGCGCCTCCTGAAATCGGAGTTAGGGCCTGAGCTTAGGGGAGCTAAGGGGAGACTTCTACTAGAATCAGACCTATTGAACGTTCTGCTTTTTATTTCTAAACATCAGGTGCATATTCCACTAATCCTCCACCAATCGTTGGGTCCAATCCTTGACAACTCGGTTTTGATGCATCATTGGATCCAGCTCACGTAGGACAGAGAGCAAACGTTCGCCCGAAACGCCCGACTGTGAAACACTGTTGCTGTGGCAACTCGTCCTTCGCCAGGAGAGATGAAGCGGATTGTTCAGTGGTTTACAATGCTCAGAAACAAGAGGATGCAAACGCAATACTGGCTTTGATGAGGTGAATTGCTTGAATAGCGCCACCTACAAATGTTCAAAAGAGCCGCTGTACATGTTTATTATTCATTACATGGAGATTTACGGTGATATCTTGGGACCATGGTTTAAATGGTAAAAAATATCATTTTTATTTTTATAAAGGGAGAACTTATGTGAAACCACACGTCAATTCTCTGTTGGGTTTTATAAATAAATAGTCTGCTGACTCTGGTTGGGCCGAACGTGAGATCACATGCATGTAACATGTCGTTTTAAAAGCTGTGCAGGGATCTCAATTTTTATTTTACAAAATGAAGCCACCAAGAGCTTCACGTTTGATGGAATGGCGTAGCAGCGCTCCTGGTCTGAGGGTCTCAACTAGCTAGTTTTCATGCAGTTTTTTTTTCTTCAGCCTTCGCTCATTACTGCTCGCAGCTTTAATTTGATATTTTTTGGTTCCGCTACACATATTGTTATTTTAATAATCATTATTATGAATCTATTATGGTTTAGTCATTTTGATGGTAAAAAGGTCGCCACACCTCTAAAAAGCCCCCCATGGCGGCATAGTGCACCGCTGTGAGGAGTCTTCGATCCAGAGCGTTGGGGTTTCCCCCTTTCCTGAGAATGGCTTTAAGGAGCCGCAGGGAGCCCGCCTTGGCCGCCTCCATCAGCGCCGTGACACCCGTTTTCTGGCGAGAAAGAGGGAGTTCTCAGGAGGTCTGAGGCAAAGAACATCTGAGCTGAGAACATTGCCTCACTTCCCATCATGCCTCGCTGTAACTCCATATCCTATTGTTTTTACCTGATTTGTTGCGTTAGGATCTGCACCTGCAACAAGCACGATGAGACACATTGGGCTGCACTCCTGGGCTTTTTCACACATTGACTGGAAGACGTGAGTTCCCGCGCCGAAACGTTGTTGACGTCTGCCCGGCCCTTCAGAGCTATTTGCAGGCAGCGGGCGTGTCCCTTGGTGGGGTAGATGCAGTAGAAGAGCACACCTGAAGAAAGGAAAAGCATATGAATTTAAAGTGAGCGAGAGAGCGATTAAGGCAAATTGGATAAACAACACGGTGCAAAGTCTTTACGCGGGTGTTCAAAAGTTCTTTAAACTATCACAATTACTATTAATTGTTTATTTTTTTGCCAATTTACAAAAGGCAAAGTGAGCAATCAGAAGAAAACACTGAATCAAAGCAAAATCAATAGTTGAGTAACAGCCAGACTCCAAGGTGAGGTTGTGCAAGAGGGATTTGTGCGAGATGGTTCTACCGGGTCTCTCCCAGACCAGGGTTTCAAAGCAGGCCGGCTGTGCCATCATCTGGGAACTGGCAGAAACCAGTGAGTCCAGGTACACCCACCCACTGTCCAGAGAGGAAGAGTTGCAGCCAAACAGCCACACCTCTGACATGCAAACAAGGCCAAGCAAATAGAAGAAATGGGCTGCAGAAAAAGAAATGCAGCAGGTGCTCCGGACTGAGGAGTCGAAAACGGACACAATCGGCTGTCGATGTTAGCCACACCTTCGAGACCGGTCCAGTCTAAGAGTGTACTGTCTAACATGAAACGGGTCGGCGAGGCAAAGAAGGCTGGGCACCACGGCTCTATTACACTGGAGACAATGCAGGCAAACACGTGACTGTTGAGGCTCCGCCCACTGGGGAGAAAGCGCTCGGCGTTGGTGCTGAGACGGGGCCAAAGCCGTCCTCGTGCAGGACGGCATCAGGTTACTCAGCGTGTGTCCCAGCTGGGGATCACCACCCGAGGTTGATCTGTAATTAGACGTACCCACGCAATCTGACGGACACATGCACACATCCGTGCACTGCACTCAAGCGTGCACACACACACACACACACACATATAGGTGAATCTATGCAGACATTTCTTCTCACCCTCACTCAGGCTGTCCCCCTTTCCCTCTCTTGCTCACTCAATCTCAAAGTGTCGTTTACAGCAGTAGAGGCCCAGACGCGCTGTGATCACAACTGATAGGGCTTTAGGCTCATTGACTGGAGCAGTTGGGAGTTACAGCCTCATTAATACCTTAAAAGAGGAGCCGCGCATTTTCATGAGTTGTGAGACAAGATACACCGGCTGCACTAACTTGAGATGGAAAACACTTCAAGCTCAGATGAGAATACATCAGTGGAAGTTAAGACGGACACTGTTCTGTTACCTCACAAAGGACATCACACACACAAATTACTGTATATCCATCATATATATGAATAAACATGGGCTGTATTATTATTTCAGTTGGTACAGCAGGAGATCCCAACCTTTTTAACTGAAGGTGTACTTCAGATTACACGGATCACTTTGACAAAAAGAGAAACAGATGACCGTGGCTGTAATTATGCTAAGCGCCTGTCAGCTGTGATGTCAGGATCGGTTCGCTGATGATGATGCCTTGGTAATATTCACTATGCTTCGCTTGAATTTCTATGCAACTGCACATTTAGACATAAAAATAAACGAATAGCTTTGTTAATATATAGATTTGCAAATTTTACAATGTTGCTGTTTCAATTGAATTCAGCTGTTAAACAGCCTGCATTACATCGACAATATATAAACCGAAAGAAGTCCCAGTTGTGTAGTAACACTCCAACCTGTTATTTCAGTTTCAGAGTTGTATCTTTTTCTATGTTATAATATAATATGAGATTTTTGGATGAACATTGAATTAATGACCTCATTAAAACCCAGCCAATTTATTTATTCCTTCCATTTAGTTTTAGCTCACAAATTGTATTTAATTGGCACAATATGTGTAATACTTCATCTCTGCAGTTGTTAGTGACCCGTGGTAATTTGTCCTTTCCACGCAAATTGGTATTGATTAAGAATCATCTCAATGAGCTACTCTATGAATAAAGGTATTAAAGGAGCGGTGTGCAGGGACGAGGCAGTATGCTGGCAACATGGCATCGCCCAGCCTGCTACAGCAGCTCACCTTTCCCCTCAGTGTCTCGAAGGCCCATATCAGCGTGGCGCTGGGCCAACAGAGACATTATGGAATCATTGCCCAGCTCAGCAGCTAACATAGCCGGAGTGTGGCCGTTCCCGTCCTGGATGTCAGGGTGCGCTCCCAGAGAGAGAAGGAAGCTCACCATGTCTGGAAGGAGTCAAGGAAGGAAACACAGCACAGTACATTCATTGAACTGCATGATGTCTTTGACAAAGCATTTGAGGAGTGGTCTTGTCTACATGTGACTTCATTTGTGAAGGATTGATCTGGTGCAGCAGGCCAGTGATGCATCGTGTTCTCCCAACAAACAGAAAGCATGTCATCACACGGGGCAATCGTTACCCCGATTGTTAGCTGACGCCGCCACATGAAGAGCCCCCGTGCCGCCTCGCGGCTCCGTGAGGTTGATGAGGTTTTCCACCGCGAGGTTCACCATCTTCTCTATCTGCTCCTTGTTGCCTTCATGGACGCACTGCAGCAAGCGGTAGATCTGAAGGACCTGCAGGCGGCCCTCTGCTGCCCGGCAGCTCATCACGGGGCCGGAAGGGCTGGTTAAAGGGGAAGGTAAAGAGCTTCCTGACACCTGTAGGCGCGCATGCAGGTGATAGATGGTGGACGCGGTGGAAGGTTGCAGGCTGAAGTCAGCTGCGATTCACGTTCAACTCTTTCAGGGGTCCAGGGCTTTGCTGCTGTGCATTTCCGACACACGTAATACAATGGAAGCAAATATATATTTTTGAGCAATTACACCTGTGTGTGTAGGTTTAAATATACACAATAATGTCCAATCATCACAGAGCACATATGTGGTATTGAGCTTTATAGTGAGCAAAGCGCTCTTTATTTACACGTTTGTGTTCCTCATTACCCCGCGCGAGGTGTGACGTCACACGTATTGAGGAGTGAAGTCAGGTTACAGTTAGCCGAGCGTTAGCTGAGAGCAAGCTAACGCGTGACCGCCACTGACCCCTTGACCCCGCTTAACGTTACACGCTCACTGGAAACACCAATAACTGCTCCGAACGTGCCTCCCACGCGCTGCTAATGACGACGCGGAGGCCGCCGCGGAGCGACCACCCGTCGGCCATCGCGAGCTCGCTTTGGGCTTAAACGCGATGAGTTCCGTTCGCTTCTTACCGGTGCGGGAAACCTCAATTAAAGGTGCTCACACTCGGCCGCTCCGAAGCTCGTCGGGGCGGCGACGGCAGTCACGGGCAGGCCGGGTTTTAACGTGACGCTCAGGCGCAACCACTCACTTCGTGTGAGCCGGGGAAAAGAGACAAACTCATCTCCATGGCAACGGCACGCGGGAAAATCCCGGGAAGCGCGACCTGTGTTTTGGGGCCGTCCGGTGCTGCGTTCAGGTGCCGCTGGAGGAGCTCGGTAATAAGAAGGCTGTGGCTCCAAACGCGACCGCGCGGAGGAAACGCTTTGACTGAGCGTATCGCAAAGCGTGTCATGTGCGTTTTGAAATCTATACGTTGAAAAGGCAGCAGTACACACAAACAGGTAAACTAAACACAAGCAAAGGAATACAGGTACAAACGGTACTTAAAATGGCATTTCCTCGACATGCTGGAGTGAGGTTTCCTCCGATTCTCCATCAGATGTTTGTGCCACTAACTCGCATATGCATCGATGACGTAGACCGATTCCGTATAAACTCATCTTGACACTTCGTCATTACGTCACGTCAAGTCGGACTTTTTTCGACACGTTTATGACGTAATTCTGACTAATTTAGCAAAATAATTAAAACTGCTTCATCTTTAAAATTGTCGGATCATTTATATAGAACCGAGTTTGTTTCCACTTTGTTTCACTTTACAGATGTTTAACAACCATAACGGATATGAATAAGAGTTTTCTCACTAAGAAACACTTTCATTGCAGATATATCTGCAATCCAGGTGATAACTGAAGTGTGAGCTATTTTTGCGTATTATTGTTAAACACAACAAAAAATATACGAATTGTCCACTAATTGTTATAATTGTATATATCTGCAATTACGTTTTACACAAGTTTTTACTATACTGTATTTGATATTATACTATAATGTATTATAGTATGTATATATAAATATATATAAGAGAGAGTGAGAGAGATTTTGGATATCTGAAATTAATTAATTCATGATTGAATGATTGTAGAAATCTGACATGAGACTAAAGGATTTTAAAGCTGATATCCAAAAATATCAAAAATATCAAAACGTATGGCATTGTTCATTTAGACTGGATAGGATTGATAATGCAGATCCAGCTGAGATTCCCCTATGAAGGCTACATCTGTCCCGGCTTATCATGCATCCGTACCTCCTTAATGAGCCCAGGTAGAGTTACAGCTCCTTTGCCCCTGATCGCCAGTGCATAGATCAGTTACATTGTCTCGGGGATGACTTTGTCTGCGTGAGTCACGGTGGAATGACTTGAGTGCAGAAAGGGTTCATAAAGACACCTCTTGATAAGTAATGAATGTGCAAAGACAAGTGATACTCCCTCCGTGAAGCGAGCTGCGGCGGTTGAGCCCCCTGAACACCCGGTGGCACTGCAGTGCAGCACATCTCCTTGAAGTCCTCCGCTAAAACCAGCACACAGCAGTCAAGAGGAAAACTTGAGACAGGGTTTCGGCCAGAAATAGAAAGCAGTCCCAGCTGTGTGTATTTGGGAAAGCCAATAAAGTGCCAGATAAAATGAGTTTGACTGGGGTGAAACAGTGTGTGCCAACGTGCACAAACTGGCTCGTTTGATAAGCGGGACACCATCCACATAACTGCAAGAATGCTGACATAGGGTTTGTAAAAGTGTCTCTATCTCTATTTGAGGCACACTTGTGGCAAAAAAACATACAAAACATATACAATATCTGGCAAGGTTAAGTGGTTACTCGTAAAAATCTTATGTGGGCAAAACCACAGAAAAATATTTACATTCCTTCACGATTATAAAATACATAAAACATATAAAATGACATTCCCACAAAGGCAAGTAAAAACAATGCATTGGGATCAAATCCTTATATGCTGATATGAATGTATTGTGTGTATATAAAGTGTATTGCATCCATCATTATATCAATATAATGCAGCATGTGGCCGCCTCTGCAGAAAACTGGCAATTTTCCTTTCCACAATATCTACACACTGGATATCATGCACACATCTTCTTCTGGAGCCATTTCAATTAGACTTCTAAAGATAGGAAGTGTGCGTCGTGTGTGTGTGTGTGTGTGTGTGTGTGTGTTCGTGAACGAGATGGGACTTAGAGACAAAAGTTCAGCTTCATTATTTGTTATTTTAGGCTTTACCCAAAAATTCCACTGTAAGATAGAACGATAGGAACAGCTTCATCACTTTAACTCGTTGATCTTCCTCCAACGTTAGATGGCCCTTATTAGGACACAGGGAGACAAAATCCCTCCTCCTCTCCTTGTGTTTTATGGGCAAAGCCGATGTCCTAAAATGGTCTCATTGTTTTGCTGTGTGATTTATAAAATTCTGTTGTTTCTGAGTTGAACTGTCAGTGACTTCATTTTAGAACAGTGGTTTGGACTCTAAGCCCACTGGCACGCAGCAGCCGGCTTCTGGGAATCTGCTTGCGGTCAAAACGAAACTGTGAGCTTGAAGAAAAGAAAATAGTGTGCAATTACCCCTGCACATTTGAAAGCTGAATATTTTATCATCATAGGAAATGTCCTTTCCTTGACAAAAGAAATCTTCTTGTAATCTGTGCGGATTTAAGGTTTGCAGAACAGCATGAGATTTCAGTAGAATAAAATACATTGGTACAAATTCTTTTCCTCAAAGCTGTGAATCACATAAAAAACCCCTGAAAAAATGACCTTTTTGTCCTTTGGATTTAACACATGAGGTCAAATCTATTAGTAAGCATGAAGTATTTTTGTCCTTGCTGAATGAATCCAGTCCAGTGATTTCTGTCTCTTCCAGTCCAGCCAACCGATTTCAGCGATCAGATGGTCTCGTACAGCAGCATCCCACTGAAGATGGTCAGCGGTTCCGAAGAGAAAGCCAGCTTGCCGGTGACGAGGTCAATGCAGACTGTGTCCCCGGCCTCCATGGGCAGGATGATGTTGAAGACGGCCACGGCTCCGGGGATGTGCTTGGCCTCCGCCATCGGCTTCTCCAGGCCTTCGGGCTGGTAGCCAGCCGAGTCCACTCGGGCCACGCCCGTGTTGGACTTGGACAGCACCGCCTCGATCTTCATGTTCTTATGGCCCGTCAGGATGCCGCTGAAGAAGTACTTCCCACTCACTGGAGCTGTGAAATAACCTGGAGGATAGAAGGAGAAGACATGGAGGACTTCATATTTTGTATCTCGGACTCCCTTATTTCTTAGATTCCCATTTGCTGAGTAACTTTGCTTAAATACAACCTGTTGGATGGCGATAACAATACCAACACACCACTATTTTAGAAGCTCAGGTCATCCCACAAACATATGATTTAGGTTTCAATGCAGGGAGGCGGTAGAATTGGTGTTTGAGGCGCTCACATCATTGACACAGCCGGGTGGGGCAGAACCTTTGGTGAACCCAAACAGGGAGCTTTTTCAATGCGTTTTTGGTTGAATACATGAAATAAAGTCTTTGGTTAACGCCAAAAGAGATCTCTTAAAAGAGATTTTAACGTTTTGTTCTATGTGTTGGTGAAGCTTTCACATTAAATTATACTAGACTAGACTACAAAATGCAATTTAAATGCATTTACTGTATATGATTTCAGTGTTGGATCCTGACAAAAATACGTCGAAATGGCTTAGATTTTTTATAAAATGGGTTTACTTTTGAATAAATAATCTTGTAAAGAGAGCTCTGTTCTCACACCTCTTCAGTCTGAAGCTCACCTGTTTTGGGATCGTAGACCTCATTTTCGTTGACAAAGACCTCGTTGAACACTATCGTTCCTGCGCTTCTCATGGGGCGGGTCAGCGCGGCGGAGAAAGAAAGGCGAGGCACGTGGGCATCGGACCCGGCAGGACCTGATTGAGGCAGGGAAGGGGGGGTGGGGAGGCGGGGGGAGGTGGGAGGGGGCGGGTAGGAGTTAGCACCAAAGGCAAGATCTAACAGTAAGGAGTGCTTTCATCTGCTGTTTAGAAAGAATAACTCCTACCCTGTTCGCCTCTGAGACCTGAGGAGTCAGAGCAGACAAAACAACTGTGAGTTAATCCTCCAACAAAGTCAAACTTGCTGGGGTTTTAATCCCAAAATATATCGCACAGTTTTACTTTACCTGGAGTTCCAGTGAGGCCCTGCATGCCCTCGCTGCCCTGGGGTCCCACCCTCCCTTGGGGTCCGACGGGACCCTGGGTTCCACGCTCGCCTCGCTCTCCCCTAGGGCCTGGTGGACCAGGTGGACCTGGGGCAGACGAATATCTGATGAAACATCACAGCTGGGAACCAAACCAGTTTCTTTCATAGGAGAATGTTAAAAACATGCACAGAAAGCCAAAAGAGCTGAGACGTTTAACCCGGCGTTCCTTTCACCCTCATGTTTACAGGAACTCCTCTTTCCGACAGATTGCAGACTTTAAGAGAATGCTTCTCAGGGTGAAAGCCGGGATTCTTTCTCTGGTCCGTCTGTTCCTCACCCGGACCCTGCCTCCCTTTCGACTGAACTCTGTCTCTTGTCCAAAATTCAGATTCCCGCGCCCCGCGACTCACCCGTGTAGTCCTGCTCTATGAAATTGTTGAAGTCCTCCACCAGGTCCACCACTGACCCGTTCAGTCTGTGTATGTCGGAGTGGACTCTCTCCAGCTGGACGTTCTGGATGTCGGCGATAAGATCTCCCTGAGACGTTACAGTGACATTGAGTCCATTAACGCAGCTCCACAGGCCGGACACGTGCCGGTTCAGACCCTCCCTGATCCTCTTCAGGCCATCTGAGAAGGAGTCCAGACGTCCACACACTCCTTCCAGCTTTGAGATTCTCTTTTCTAGGCCGTCGCTGGACCGCCGGCACTCCATGACCTCCGTCACATAGTTGTTCCTCATAATCTGGATCTCTTTGCCCACGTTGTTGAACTGAATCTTCGAGTCATCGACGTGATCCGTCAGCCCCCTCCGCAAAATGTCCACCTTGTAGAGATCAGGGACCTTTGTTAATGTGTGTACTTTGGATGAATTTCTTTTGACAAAGTTCTATTAACAATAAACGTCTCTCAGTATTTGCTTGTAATTTTTTAGTGGCAGTAACATTATCGTCATTATCGCCACATCGTCTTACCTCAGAGATGATGCTGTCCTTGGTGTTGCTCAGATCAGTCAGCGCGTTCTCATGGGTCTGCACAGCCCCCCCCAGGCCCTTCAGGGTGTCATTGATGGAGCTAAATGTGATCATGACCCCGGCAAGCTGCCCTTGGATGGACTTCAGATCCCCCCCTAATCTACTGCTATGGACGCCGTGACCGTCCAGCCGTTTCTTCAGATCGTTTACGTTGACCTTACACTGCGTTGTGCACTCCTCTACTTCCTCTCTGAGTCGCCCGACCTCCTCCTGAAGGTTTGAGCACACCTGAGAGCAAGCCGACTCCCCCGAGTGCACCTTTCTCCGCAGATCGGTCAGTTCGGTCTGGCACTTGTCGAGGCGGCTTGTGGTGGAGTTGGCGAGTGAGCGCAGGTCCTCCTCCACGCTGCCGCAAATGGAACAGTCCTCCAGATCACGACTCAACGTTTCGACCTCTGTGGCGATCCGGTTGAAATGCTCGCCGCTCTCCCCCGTCACAGCTATTATCTTTTTGACGTCGTCTGCTAGGTTGATGACTCTGTCCCTCAGCGAGTCCCCTGACACGGACAGGTCGTTCAGCCTGGTGTTAAAACTCTGGATGTTGTCCTGGTTGGTCACCACTCTCCACTCCAGGCTTTTCACAGTCTCGTCAGTTTTGTGGCCTTTCCGGTTGGGCCCACAGGTCTCGTTGCACATGTTTGTGGTGGACGTTAGCCTTCTGTCCAGGAAGGCCGTGATGTTCTCCAGATTACTCAAACGCCGGCTGTGGTCGGTGACCGTGTCTCCGAGGATGGCCACGTCCAGCTCCAGCTGGCTGATCTTTGAGCTTTGGGTGTCGAGCTGGCTGAGGACCATGTTGCGCAACTGTGTGACGTCCCTCTGGACGTTGTCCTTCATGTTGTTCCCCGTGTTGGTGCACCTCTGCTCCGTCTTCCTCAACGTGTTGTTCACCCTCTTCTCCAGATCTCTCAGCCTGGTGTTCAACCTGTCCTCTGTCACTCGTCCCTTCCCCCCGCCCGTCCCGACCAGCTCCTTGTCCAGCCGGCCTCTCACAGCGTCGCACTTGTCGGCCGTGGAGGTGACTCGGACCTCCAGGGAGGACAGCCTCTTCTCCAGCTCGGTGACAGTGTTATAGCAGGCCTGGGAGCGCTGGGTCTCACTGCTGATCAGCTTCTCCAGACCTTGGATGCGCTCCCTGTCCACCTGCTGCTGGCGCCTCAGGTCCTCCACACCAGCCTGGAGGGAACAGGGATCACAAAGACTGGAATCCATTAACTGGTTCCATAGTTTGTATTGATTATGTAGTTAGGCATTTTAAACCAGTACTATGTGATCGCTTGGCTTGCTAATTTTACTTATGAGTTTTGCAAAATAAGGGAAATCTCCCAGCTGGTGTTGAGTAGTGTCAGTCTGCATCTGACCTGGGGGTTTAATGGGATACTGAATATGAAGCGTACTAATACTGCAGCTCAGGTATAGTTTTCAGCCCGTAATAGAAACCGAATGTTTAGAAGATGCAGATGAACTGTTAGCACCAGGGTGTGGAATGTACAGGTAAATTAACACCTAATTCAGACACAAAATGAATGTTTTATGGTACATCATAATCCTGCCATTCTTTCAAAAGTCTTTTGGAAAGTGCAGTAGATTATGTGAAAATGCAATTGTCTTGTCTTACTGCCTGGATGTGGCTTTTATTTATTTTGCTGCATCAGGCTGCAGACATCATAAGGTGTGTCTCAGGTGTGAGTTGTGGGTTTTTTACATAGTGAGCTTCACCTGGCAGGAGGAGCAGGACAGCGACACCCTTCTCTCCAGCTCCGTCAGGATTGCCTCCTTGAGGGTGGTGAGTTTGTCCCCTCCTCCTTCTTCTCCTCCTCCCCTGGCCACTCCGTCCAACTCGTTGCCCCCTCCGTTCACCAGGTGGTTGTTAATGTTGAGAAGAGTCCGGTCATGGACCTGAGCAAGTCAAATATCCAGGTAAAGTTTTTTAAAAGGCTTCCTTTTACATTTGAACTGTATGTATGGAGAAACTGCTTTACCTGTGTCTGGTTGTAGAGATGGTCCAGCTTGGTCTGGATGCTGTTGATGGTTTCCTTCATGTGGGGCTGAGCTGAGTCAGCAGGGACAAAAGCCCCATTCAGATCAGGTCTACACAGAAAAACAGGAAGAGTCAGGTGGAAGATGAAGCAGCAGGTGGATACATCCCTTGTGGCGTGCTGGAAACGGCGTTGACGTACAGCCGCTGGTTAATGCCGTGGAGGGTGGTCTGCATGTTGTGGAGGTCTTTGCTCAGACCTCGGATCGTTTCCTCCAGCTGTCTGATCTTCTCCCCGTCACCTGCAGCCAATATGACAGAGGAAATGTGGTCGGTTCAAAGGTTTTTAATCTCTAAAGAACGGAACCGTTGATATGTATCGGCAGTCGTTACAGGCCATGGAAATACATGAGGAAACTTTCAATGTTGCTTATTTAGTCATGAATATAATTCATTTTGTAGAGAAAAACAAGAGGTGGTTGTCAGGGCTTTAAGGGAAGTGAGCATATTACATGGTATGTTCCGTATATCAGAGTGTTGAGCGACAGTCCTACAAATGTCAATCACAAAAGATGTAGAAAAGAAAACAAATCCGGCACCCCTCCTTCCTCTCAGTAGTAACTCCCACCAGCACGGCAGCATACCAACGCATGATCGTATATTAAATTAATTTACATTGACATGTAATTCTTTTTTTTCAGACAAATCATTTCCAAGTATATACGAAACCCTAACCTTTTACCTAAAATGGAAAGTTTTATTTTGTGCCGCCCTGTTTGGCAATGTTGTTTTTCAATAAAATAATTGCATAAAGCAAGGCAATCCACTTTTCGAAGTTGACAAGAGCATTAAAATGAAGAAAAAAAACTATTGAAAAAAATAAATGGAGGGACATTTAGAATAGATAAAAATGTGTGATTAATTGTGATTAGTTTTGAGTTAACTATGACATAAATGCGATTAATCGTGATTAAATATTTTAATCATTTGACAGCACTAATACTGTATATATATATGATTGATTGGATTTGTTTGATTCAGGCTTTAGACTGGCAATAAGCATGTAAGAAATCATGGTAGTTTTCACTAAATAAATGGCTCTGACGACATGCGACTTAAGTAGATGTGATTCTCACCGTCTGTGCCTTCTCCTCTCTGCCCGACGCCTGTGTTGAAGCCCGTCTGCGGGACCCGGGGTCGCCCGGCGCTGGTCTGGGTGTTGCTGGTTCCCTTCGGCACATCTTGACAGTCTTCTCCAGAGTAACCGTGGCAACACTTCCACTCCATTTCCGTCACCATCTTGTAAGCTACCTTATACCTGGGCCTCCTGTATGTCCGGTAGCTGAGGGCGGAGACAGAAACGTCTGCTCTAAATTCTCATCGGACCTTTCCTTTGTTCTGAATTGATGGGAAAACTAAGTATGGCTTTGCTGGTATGACGTTTGGTCGGCCAGACCACTTTGGTAAAATATTTCTTCAACAGTTGGATGGATCAACATGGGACTTTATACATAAATGTATGATCCCAACTGGGTGAATCCTAAGTGATTAGTGGACTAATGCGTTGTTTTTCTCTAAGCCAACTAAGATTTGATTATTTAAATATTAGCTTTTCATGCTCAAAATGTGCATGCTGAATGGCTTACTTCCAACAACCTTTGTGGACACAATATTTAAAGTGGTGCTTTTCATGACTCTTTGACGAGAAACTCAATGTTATTGATCTGTTGATTCAAAAATCGTATTTCCTTTGGTCCATGACCCAGTTCCTGCATATGTCTACATACTCTCCTGTTCTTTTCTTTGAACAAAGACGGGGTCCTGGTAGACCTTATTCACTATTAGTATTTAAGCATTATCATTGGTTAACATTTAGCTTCAAGTCACGTGCAAAATGCAGTTATTTGGCACACAAGCCTGTCTTCTATCTGACATTGAAACCCTGATAACCCACTCAAGGACCCTGAACCATCCATTGAACACCGCCGCTCTACACTGCGGATGCATAAATAGCTTCAAATCGCATACTGATGATGGATGTGAATAAGGACTCATTGTAAACTACCCAATGTTATTCTTTCCCTTTCTCCAAAACTGCATTCAGCCAGTGCTAAATCTTAATCTGCTGCTCATGGTCTTCTGAAAAAATGTGACTTCTTTATTTGGATAGTTTCATCATTAATGCTTCCTTTCATCCTGCGACTGAAGAGACTCCCTGTTACAGTAACAATGCAATAATAAACCAGGATTGGCCAGAAGTCTCACTAAAGATTTATGGGAGCGTGAAGAATTCTCCTCCGTGCCAACCCACAAGCATCACTCCAGGTATCGAGGGGGACTTTTTCGACGCCACATTTAATGCTTCATATTCCAGCTCTTTGGTCTGGGACCGTGAGAAAAAGGAATTCTGTGAGTGGAAAAGAAAACAGCGCAGGAGGAGGAGTTGGAGAAGGAGTAAGAAAGGAGGAGTCGTAAAGAGAAAGACGGAGAAGAAGAGGTTGTTTTTACAGGCTGTTACACCAGACTGCGGTGCTTGGAACCCCTGTCAGCTCCATTCTTAGCATAGCCCAGGTTTAGGGCCGAGGCCCCAGCGGCAGGCATGGGGGGGGTCAGGCAGCCGGGTGGTGCAAAACTATTTTTTTTGTTTTAGATCGTTCCATCCGTCACATCTTTAGTAAATGTACACCGATATTTGTAACGTTGGACCCCGGGGGTCAGGAAAGGAGCTGAGTGCATTGGGAATCCACGGACAGGAGAGACGGACTGGACAGAGGACACTAGCAGGACGTTGGATACTCACGCAACTCTGGGACATTGGCCCCAGGTACAGCGCTGATAGTCCGGTTTGACGTAGGTCTCCACTCCGTCCTCCATCACACAGCTGACGGTGCGCGTCACCACGTAGGCGCACCAGTTCCTGAGAAAGCACGAAGGAAATGACTTCAGCCGTTGACGCACACATGTATACAGTTTTTGTCGGCAAGCAAAAACTGATAAAAGATTGATCCAAAAATATTATCAATCAAAAATCCTGGCAGTTGTTTGAGTTTCAAGATCAATATCTCAAACCCAAGGAACTGATTATTATTTCTGTGCTACATTCAAGTGAAATTGTACCCTGGTGAAAAGGCCAGATCGGTTCAGGATAACTGCATGTTTTAACAATGGCTGCCATTGTAACTCCACAGCAAGCAATACACACAACACACACAACACACACGTCTGTGTGAAAAACCACCTTCGGTTATATCTATTCCTTTCTTGGAGACTAGAACATGAAGCTAAAAAGAGGCTGCGTGTATCACTACAATGAATAATTTGTAACGATTAATTTGTATCAAAGTTAATATATTGTATATAACTTATGGAGGTTAAACAGGCTTTGATGCAGAACTCTAAAGCCCTTGAGAATAAAAATGACGGCGGAAAACTTTCCCGCATATTTTGCAACCATTTATACAATAATTATTTGAGAGACACTTGTTCAATCAGATGATTGAATGGATTTATGCCGGCCTGGATCCCCTTGACTTTAGGCAGCGTCTGATAAATTAACCTTTGTATTGTGAAAGGTAAGAACAAATGATGTGGAGCTGGTGTCCGTGGGCTCAACAATTGAACGGTTAGTAAAGTTTGAGGTTGTGGCTCAGACGACAAACAGGCAGCAACCCCGTTTTTTCCAAGAAAGTGTCTTAAGAACTGCATTCTCTCAACTGACCATCAGGGGGCGACTCCACTCGTTGCAAAAAGAGGTCAGATGGCAGCTTGCTTTGATTGACAGGTCACTGCTGCTACCAGAGCTGCATTTGGCGTCTCTACATCACTCCTGTGCATTCCAATCTATTGTAACTTCTGTTTATCAGTGAAGAGACGAGCTTCGGTGAGATCACAGTACAAAATAATTGTAAAACCAAACAAATCTTGAAAGGAGCTTTAGTCTAATTCCGATACTCTTGCATTCAATGATTTCCAAATCGGTTGAAAGTCAACACACAGGAACATGAGAATCCAACTCAAAGGGACGCAAATAGAAGAGACACACACTCCCCCGTCTGCATGTGACTCAACTTGTCCTCACGCCCTGGACCTCCCCTGACCCTCAGATATGTCTGTTGATAACCACTGCAGATGTGTTGAAGACACAGACGTTCTTCAGACGCTTTCCATCATCATCGTCATATTACCCGGAATCCCAATCCCCGATGGTCATTATGACCAATCAGTGTCGCTCAGACTTGTCGGAGCAGAGCTATGAAGGGTTTACAGATGAAAGTATGGAGAGTTCCTTCATGCTGGGGAGTCACTTTGTCCTCACGTCTGTCCTCACGTCTGTCAGCTCTATTTTAAGGCTCCTCGCCCATGTGCACGTCTCCCGATCTCATCCTTTATCTTACTCTTGCCGTCTCTTCCCACTCGGCCGTCTCCACCTGCGTCCCTACCCGTCCCCCTCTGTTTCCTACCTCCTTTCTCACCCTCTCCACTTCCCCCCTCTGTGTGACTTCACCTCTCCTCGCTAAGACTCGATCCTCCCCTTCATTCCAGAGCCGGTCTGACTGACACAAAGAGTTTATCATGTTTCGGTCCTCCCTGCACCTCGTGACCTCCTGTTCCTGTTGCTTCCGTGCGTGAGAAAGTGGACAGGACTAAAGTAGCTCACACTACAGTTAGTACAGTTCTGCCTCCACAGCAATGAATAACTACACCTGACAATGACACGGCCGATAAAAAACAGTGGACAGTTGGCGGATCATCAGACCAATGAGGCCACAGTAAGGATACAGGTGAAGGTCCGGTAAGATTGAGATCAGTTTCTTTGTACAGCTCACACAGGCTTTAATGCAGAATAAAAATGATTGAAGGCGGAAAACTTTCCCGCATATTTCGCAACCATTTATACAATAATTATTTGAGAGACACTTGTTCAGATGATTGAATGGATTTATGCCGGCCTGGACCCCCTTGACTTCAACACAATGCGCAATGTAAAAGTCATCAATCAACTGGTTTGTATAATTGTAGAATGACCGTCTCCACATATGAAAGCACCGATGAACCACTGCGTCTTGGTCGCGGGGATCGAGCGGCCCGGGCTGCCGTTCTGCCCCCCGACCCGCTGACTCAAAGGGGCCCAGACGAAGCAGACGGGGAACCGGCTCTAAACGAACCCCACCAGATCCTTTACTCACTGTGTCCAATACAGTTTAGCTTACTTACTGTACATACAGCCCCCCCACTACGCCAGGGCTCTGTTTCCACCCCTCCGCCCCACAGCGTCGCCCTCCGTTACACTGATCTTCTATGTGTGTTTCTGGATGCGTGTTGAGTCCGTGCTGGTAGACTTATCCCCTTCACACAGAAATAAAGTTCAGTTTTAGAAACGTTTTTAACGTTCCAGCTCAAAACTATGGGCCTCCCCTCCTCTCCCCCCCTTCTCTCCTCCCCCCTCTCTTTCCCTCTCTAGAAAGAACTGTCAAGCATTCCGAACAGTAATCATATGAAGTCCCGTTCATCCAGATGGCTGCGGAGGAATTCTTCAGATGAAAATCCACTAACAAGACTTTTCCATAAGCGTAAAAAACCATCACACACGCACACACACACACACACACACACACACACACACACACACACACACACATTTCATTTAAAAGACAAACACTCTACACAATGGACCTACACAGCCAGGCAAGGTCCCTCAGACATGTATATACAGACCCAGGCACAGATACGTCTAAACTGTGTATTTCTCCCCACTGGGTGTGAGAATGACAGCATACAGCCTCACATGGTCTCTAATCTCCCTCTTTCCTCCACTATCAGCACCAGAGGAAGAACACAAACCGCCCGGTTCCTGTATGTTCCAGTAGATGTTTACAACGACAATATGTATTGAAGATTGTTTATCGGGCGGGCAGCAGATAAAGACGTAAATGTACGACGAGAGTACAATGCTCTTTGTCAAACGTTCCAGGAACCTGAACCCATGAACTTCCATGAACCTCCATGAACCTCCAACCTCCGGCTGAGCAACCGGACTCTGTCCAAAGCTACAAGATTTTCAATTCTAGAGAGTTTCGGGTTAAATGATGTAAACCGTGTGAGAGTTAACCAGGCGTGGCAAACCAACCAGTTAGTCCTCATAGTTGATCCCTTCTGTCTCGTAGAAGCAAAGCTTGATCTGATGTGCACAACCACCACATGTGGGACGACTTTGAGGAGAAAAGTTGAGATCTAACTGGCTGGTTTGGCAAGTCTACATCCGCTGAAATGGAGTGCAGTCATCAGTGGAACAGAGTCAGTGTGGTGAATCAAATGAAACCAAATACAGTGGTTCTGAACTATAAAGCAAAGGAATCTCTGTCTGTGTGTCTGTCTGTGTGTCCTTTGAATATCTCAAGCCCAGTTCTTCCGATCCGCTTCACACTGGGTGTGACAGTCACATTTGGGACACTTTGTGTCCATTTCAACACACTTCCAGGGGCCAAACTATCTAAAATAAAAAAGTCCACACTGCACCTTTAAACCAGGCGAGTGAGTGATGTCCTCGGGGGACAACTTCTCTGGTTGTATTGGAGTAACTTACTTTCTCTTGATTTATTCCCTCAATAAACATTGTAAACATGAGTTTAAAGTCACAGCTTGAGGTTCATTGTGTAAATGACAGTCCATTTAGTCAAAGAGGCCACAAAGCCGGGATGCTTTAGAGTGGGCTGGCTATGATTGACAGGTCCCTATCAGAGCAGTATTTAGGGTCACAATGTCACTCCAGTCCAAGTATGGTCACTTCCATTCATTGTTTGCCAAAGGTCAAGATGGTGACTGACCAACGTAAAACCTTAAAACTGCAAAGAGAAAATGGCCTCCTCTTGAAAATAACTGGACGTGGACACATGATGAAACGCACACTCACGGAAAACAGACTGAAAGAAATAGCGTGACGGCCACACAATGTCAGCAAAGAAGACACTTTCATTACGGCAGCAAGCAGCAAAACTTCCATCGCACACTTTTATTTGTATTTACTGAGCAGTGACTCGTGCACCTGTCTGAGCATCAAGCCCACAGACTCTACGGTTGGGTTACTCAACGGCACCCTCCTCCCCAGAGGAGCATTGTGGGTAAAAACCCTGGAACAAATATTGACAAAAGGGACGGAGAGAGTAAGTGGGAGGAAGAAGGAATGAAAGAAGGGGTGAAAATGGGGGGGGGGGGCGGAGGTTTTACTACTCAAACAAAGAAGGCACTTGGCGGCGCCTATTGTTGAGGGATCTGCCATCTAACTTCAAGGGAAGGTTCTCGACAGCGGCCTGAATGAGCGGATGGGGGGGGGTGCCTCGCCGTTTGAACTGTGGCCCCAAAGGTCAAGCACCTCCTCCAACGTCCTTGGAAAGGTAAACCCCCCCGTACAGTGCTCCGCCGACCACGGGCACACTCCAGCGCACTCGCTCCCGCCAACAAACCAACACAAAGACACGCACATTCCTCCGGGCTCACGCACGCCTCTTGGACGGGGTCCAGCATGCGGGGACTGTGTAAACCTCTCTGGCTGTTTAGCCCGGCGCTCATGAAGACATACAGAGCTTGTCCACGGTGATGACATGTGCTGCAGCGATGTAGCTCAGGTACCCCGGAAGGCTTTTTGTGGTACACTCGGATTTTAACCATTTATGGAGGCGTGAGCTTTTCAAGACAATCGTCTCCAGGCCTTAAAGTCACGCCTGCCAAACATAGTCGGGACTGTTTATGCAGGTAGAACTCTAGTTTGACTGCTCTGAGGTATAAAACAGACTTTGAATGTCTCTCCTTTTGTTCCTTAAGTACAGAGGATGTCAACAGGTTGATGGGGAGAGTATTGGGACGGCGTCCAAACCTCTCTAGCATCTCTGTTGGTTAATTTAAACAAGGTAAACAAGGCTTTCTTAAATGAAATGAATGCTGGGAACTTTGGTGATTAACTTACGATGGTGGTGACTGGAAACGATCCCATTTCCCACGATCACATTACCATATTTAATGAGATTTGTTTTATTCCCCTGATTTGCAGCAACCCCTCCCAGGCGAAGTGGGTTTGGATGAATATGTCTACATTGTGTTCGCCAGCACAACGCATCACTTTGGTGTTCTGTCACAACTTTTTACCATAGTACAGTGCATTCTGGGATATGTACTGCCAAGGCCCAGGTTGCCTTTTAATTATTCAGATCCTCTACCACCATCAGAGTACATGGCCTGCTGATGTTAATCTACTCCAAAAGTTTCTTGTGACCTCCTGCGTTTCACCAACAAAAGCAGAGTCACATTCATGTATGACCGACAGAATGTGTGATATTTACAACGCAAGCCCATAACCATATGCACACACAATCATATTATCATAACGCATGACATTTGCAGTCCTTTGTGATTGTTTGCCATATAATTTAAGACATCCATTCTACTAGAAAGGCTTGTACCCCATTCTTAGTGAGATCTGACTCATTCCTTTATGATTATCTCACAAAGGAGAAAACAGCTATATTTAGAGCATATTTGGCTCTAAACGGACCATAATTTACTAAAATGAACATCATGCTGTATTGAAGAAGACTTGAAACTAGAGACTGAGACCATAAACTCATGTTTACAGTGTTTACAGAGGGAATAAATCAAGAGAGAAGTGGAGTCATTTCCTCATAGACGTCTATGGGAGCAGAGGAGTCGCCCCCTGCTGGTCACTACAGAGAAGTAGAGTCATTTCCTCATAGACGTCTATGGGAGCAGAGGAGTCGCCCCCTGCTGGTCACTACAGAGAAGCAGAGTCATTTCCTCATAGACGTCTATGGGAGCAGAGGAGTCGCCCCCTGCTGGTCACTACAGAGAAGTGGAGTCATTTCCTCATAGTCGTCTATGGGAGCAGAGGAGTCGCCCCCTGCTGGTCACTACAGAGAAGTAGAGTCATTTCTCATAGACGTCTATGGGAGCAGAGGAGTCGCCCCCTGCTGGTCACTACAGAGAAGTGGAGTCATTTCCTCATAGTCGTCTATGGGAGCAGAGGAGTCGCCCCCTGCTGGTCACTACAGAGAAGTAGAGTCATTTCTCATAGACGTCTATGGGAGCAGAGGAGTCGCC